>DWQX01000583.1:0-39705 GCA_018245475.1 Pharmacophagus antenor
CCACCAGTGGTGCACGCTGGCTTGAACGTGTTAAACAGCACCCGCATTACGCTACCTTACAAATAAGTTTTTTTGTAAAAATGAATTAATGAAATTTGAAATAATGAATGGGATAACTCTTAATGTTAGGCCACAATGACGCCGTAGATAGTGAAGCATGCTCGCCCACAATACTTCTGGCTTTCACATGTATGACTGCTGGAACACAGCAACGATGTTATGGCGGTAGGTTAACATAAAATTTGAACTGTGGTACTAAGAAAGTATCTAGGATTGCGAGTACTTAAGAGTACAAACTACTGCTATTTCAGTTATATACAAGTGCGCTGCCCTTTATGCGTGATAATATAATACACATCTTGTCATATAAAAATAAATACATCATTTAATTACCATTATATCGAGATATCCCAAAAATATATTTCACATCACAGAAAGTGTGTAGTGAAAAACCATATCATTGCGTAATATATTCAAATTGTTCTAATTATTTTTAAATTTCATCCTACAACGTTGTCGTACATATTGCTTAAAATGTCAAAGCACAGGGCGATTTCAATATTGTATATATATAGCCTATGTTCGTCTGCAAGCACCATTGATTACGTTTTTCAAGCAATGTTAAAAATGTCTCTAGTATTTCTTAGTAATATTTTGAGTATTAATGATTTAGACCATTTTTTTACTACGGATTTTTAGTTTACTCAGAATAGAGAAAATAAAAGTATATCTGTTTAAAAATGTATAAATACTCAAAATATTTCTCATACTCACACATATATTGCTAGACATCTTTAGATATACTTAAATATTAATAATCACGAACTAGTTGTTAAGTTTTATTTGCTAATGCTACATTTCTATAAGCTCCTTGAAAAATGTTTATTCCAAAACTCGATTGTTTATACAAAACAAAAAAAATAAAACAGACAGTTTCATATTATTTGTAAGACATAAAATATGTCCTAAAGCTCAAGGCAAGGTAGACCATTTTTTTACCCGAAGTTATTAAAAGCAAGATTATTATTACATCTCAACAAGTTTATCTGTGCTCTTGTTTCCCAGTTATATATTTATATATTATGGGCCAAGAATCTCAAACAATATGCAATTTGTACTGGCTTACTCAATGATATTTTTTTTTGTCAATTTCGAACTATACATGAATACAATTTTATATATAATAAATTGTGTGAAAATCTAAATTATTATATATAAAATTTTACTTATAAACTATTGATTACATATTTCCTTTACTTTAAATATTCGTAGGCTTACAATCTAATATGGCTACATAATTAATTATAGATTCACAACTTTAACGCAAACGCCGCAATTTATTTCATATCACGGATTTAAATTGGAATGTAAATTTAAAATAATTGGATAGTATGTTTTTTGATGAACTGTGATTTAATAGTATGAAAATATTGCAACAGATAAAAACTAATACAAGCACTAAAATGTTATTTTCATTAATAGGTGTAGATTACATTATCTTCATATTTGTCGATCAGAATTTAATGAGGTTAAGTTCATAAAACAAACATTGACAACGTTAATAATTTTAATTTGTTCTTTTTGAGGAATTATATACATCAAAGATTACATAAAAAAAAATTAAAAAGTTCGAAACATCTAAGGAATTTTTAAAAATCAAGAAAATTTTTATTTTTTGTTCAAATACATACAAGTGAAATATCTCAAATTAAAAAAAAACTTAACCACATTTGCTTCAAAGCGGTTTTATTTTGTGACAATAAAAATTTAATCGGTGATTTTAATGAGTAAAAATAAATTATTGTCTTTATTTCATGCCTACGTCCAGACGAAATCGATGTAACATCTGTCATCATATTGGAATACTGCCACTAACCAGTAAATAACTAATCACACGAAAGCCTTAACACAGAAATTGTTCCCAAAAAACTTTTTTAACAAACTTACCTAAAATTGTATCGCTTTCCTGAAAACTTCATCCACTCTTGTAATAAATTTATCAATGGAACATATTAAATGGATCAAACTAATTATATAAATAATGAATGAAATCATAATAATTCAAGAAGTTGTATGATTTATTTTTCCTTAAAAGATAACTAAAAGTATCCTGATCCCCAGTGATGCTATAGTTTGTTACATGAACATAAATCTTCAATTGACTCTTTCAAACAATCCATTCGTTGTAAAGTGAGCTTTGGTATGGTTTTCCATTGCATTAAATAATGACTACAATTGATAGGCTGAACAAAATTAAAATATTACAATCATTATTATTGTATATAACCACAGCCAGGTACAATGTTTTAGAAGCGTGGTTATATTGTTAGGTTGAATGTAAGATAAATGCACTTATTTGCGGATGTTATTTAGTTTAGTAGTAGTAGCATCAGTAATGTCAATTAGGATATAGATTGCGAACGATCCCGCTGTCTTAGCGCTTCGAGGAGGGGCAGTAATGGCACTTGTTTGTTGAAGTACTCCTCTAGTGCCGGCTCGGAGAGCATGGTAGCCAAAAACTGCTCCAATGTTATGAACCATTCGCCATCGGAAGTAGGTACATTCTCCTTTGCAGGTGATAGCTGAGCGGATATAATCTCTTGATCTGTTGTTTTGTTACCGTTGGGATCCAGCTGCAACGCGAAAGGAGTGGGAAGTGCTTTGAGTAGATAATGCTGAAGGTCAGATTCTTGGGTAGCTGAGGTAACAATCTTGAGCCGCCCTTCAAATGTTATAGATCAAACACACACAGCTACTCACATTAAATTTATTATAACACTTTTTTGTAAGTTAAGCATATAAAAAACATTAAATTAGTAATGGATACTTTAATATAATGTCTCACCTGATTGGCAGGCGGTTGTTTAGCGGCAGCTGCCATGTAGAGACTGTCCTGAGATATTTCGCGGCTTATTTCCGGTCGATGGCTTAATTCACCTAACTGTAGCAGCAATGTACCTGTAGTTTGTCAAAAAAGTATAAAGTTAAGAATAGATAATGTTTTGAAACCGGTTTTTTTGGCCTTAGTATTTAAAAAAACTCGTACTAGACACAAAACCCAAAGTTCTTTTGGTACTGGTTTTCTATCTACGACTCACTTTGGAGTCAACAAAAAGGGGCGATCAATGAGGTAGGTCCAACGAGTACATATATTACTCTGCTAACACAAAGTGAGGTAATATGTTTCGTAGCGTTATCTTTCAGACAAGAAGTCATCTAACATCTAAATATTTACACATGACAAGCCCACGACTGGCGCTATCGTGACGTGGGCTGCCGGTTAACTTGTTAGTCATATAGTTGTACTACGCTTATCATTTGTTTTTTGATTTTTATTAAGTATTTATTTTTTTATTAAGTAACTACTGAATTTATGTTTAAAAACAAGTGATTTAAAAAATTTCTTCATGACAATAAATATCTAAAACTTTCAACACTCAGTGATTCGTGTAAGATTAGTACCGACCGGCGCGCGCGACCGCCTCGTACAGCGGCTCGCTGTGCTCCGTGAGCCCGTGCAGCGCGGCCAGCAATCGCAGCAGGTGAGCGCGGGGGAGGGGCGGCACTGCCCGAGGCCCGCTCGGCGGCGTGCCCGCGCCCGTTGGCAGCCCGGCCAACGCGCAGCCGCGCACCGCAGCCGCCTCTGCGTCTGTTATACATTACACACAAATAATAAAGTGTCAATACAAATTGTACAATACTAGCGAATTCTTTCGGATTATCATGGTACCTTTTCGAGTTTTATTTTCTCTATTTAAGAGACTGCTATATACCAACCAACACACGATGTTAAGAGATGGTATTTAAGGAAAGAATTAACAAAAAAATATGTATAGGGGAACTATTATTGTTACACAAAGTGGCCGAAAGCTGTCTGCATTTGCTATTTTTTTATGTATTAAAGTTGAAAATCATATTACCAGGCTGACTGCAAGCACTATCCGTGGACCTGTCCATGTAGCTGCCATCGCTACACACGTCACTTATAGAGCGTTGTATGCGCGAAGACGGTTCAGGACTGGACGGATTATCCAAACTGAAATAAATGTATATAGATATATTATAGTCAAAAGTTAAAATAAAAATTATTATTAATAAACAGTTATTACGAAAATAATTTAACATTCCATTTATCAACAGTCAATATTGAAAATATTGAATTACTTCCACTAACCAGTAATTCCAACCATAATTTGCGTTTCAAAATTTGTCTAAACAGACCTACTTAACCCTTAAAGCACTTTATTAAACCCATATATGGGTTCTAACTACCATTCGATTTTGACTATGAACCCATACATGTGTTTTCGCATAATAATTCATTTTTATAATATAATTGCTTAACGATGCAAATTGTTAATAAGACTTTTGAAGTCACTACATACTTTATTTCAATTAAAATCACCATATTATGCTATAAAAGTTAAATCTGCACAAATTGTTTTCTTACTTAAAAACTACGAAACCCTAGGGCTTTACGTGAGGAGTAGGCAGTCTACGCACGCCTAACTGGGGATTCAGTGCTCAAAGGGTTAAGATATTTAGCTTTAATCAAAACTTCACCTTCACTTGTAACAAATTAATTCAAAGGAAAAAATCGACTGAAGGCAAAAATATTTAAATTAAATTGAACAAGTAAATTATAAAAAAATCCGCTGAGTTAAATAAATATGATTTTTTAGCCCTTTGCGGTCGTATGTCTATTTCCGACAAACATCGCTTTTTTGCCGTTTCAGCTTTAAATTGGTAGAAGCAATATTACAAGGAATCAAAAATTCCTTTTACTGTTTTCATTTACAATTCAGTATACACTTTCTCTGAACAAACATAAATATGTAAATAACTTATTCAGGCCAAATTGTAATGAACGAAAATATGATTTATATGGACGGCCCAAATTTTAGCAAAATAAATTTACCCATCAAAAAAGGAAATCGCATCGGCGGCGAGCTCCTCGCCGGTGTCGGTGTAGTGGGCGGGGCGTAGCTCGAGGGGGGAGAGAAGGGGAGGCGCGTGCGCGCAGTACAGGGCGCGGAGGCGACGCTGTGCATCTGCGCGCGCGCTCAGCCCCAACGCGACACTTAACCCACGCGCGCTCACCAGCCCATCATCATCATTGTCCATCAACTGTGGCACATACCATACAATACTACTGAAAATTGTTCGAGTCTACATATATCATATTCAGTCAATATGTTGATATCAACATAAAATAACTTTAGTTTTATCACTTTCGTTTTAAACACAGTTTTTACGGGATGCGACATTTCGACGCAACGAAGTTGGATAAGAAGATCCGTATAATTCTGTCCGAATTTTATAATTTTTAGACTTGCTCTATTTTTTATTTTTGAAATACATTCATTCATTAATGCATTAAATACCTCGAAAAGCCTAGAAAAGGAAACCATAAAAACATGTAAGTAAATATTAGTATTAATATGACTTATTTTTTAAACGATAAAGCAAAGATAAGAAGCGGACACCTGCTCAAATAGTTTTTCAGCATATAAGGAATTTTACAGCTCTATATTCCGCCCAATGCTTTGAGAATTAAGATGAATTGTCTGGCGACCGTAATAATTTAACTAGTCATAGGAGATTTCGAACCGGTAAATAGTAATAATTGTTTCAACAAAATAAATATACGTGCCAGGTGATCATTATTGTAACATTTCAATAAAAAAATATTTAAATAATACGTATTATAGAATTTTTAATCTTAACATTGACAAATTTAATATTTTTACAAAGCATTAAAGTATATATTTGAATGAGTGACATACTGCTAATTATACAAACTATAGAGTATTTATTTAATGACGAAAGCATTCTCATCGTTTCTATTTTATCTACAGCTAGTGTTTAATATTACCTTGAACATTCTCGCTGTGATAGCGTCTGTGTACTCTCCTTTTGCCCATGGCGACAGGGAAGCGAATAAAGTTTTGAACTGCGCGTAATCTAATCGGTACGCTTCGTACGGCGCCTCCAGGCGTTCGCATGGCACCCGCTTCGCCCAGAACAGTTCCTCGCGTATTATACTCAGAAGTTCCTAAAAATTAAGACACAAAATAAATTTAGCTATTTATTTATTATTTATACCTTTGAATTAAATGAGCTTTCGGAGTCACCTTTTCGTAACCACGAGAATTCAAACACATAAGAGACGTATAAAAATTTTAATGCATTCGGGTGTCTATCTATTTTTTTACATCACGGATTCGAACAAACCCCACTACGGTCTACACTTCATTATTCGTGTGGCTCAAGTATAGAATCCGAAACCTCTATGTTACAAGACAAGCGGTAAATCCATACTCTGATAAGGAAGTCAAGGAATAATGATGGAAAAAATATAATAGACAAATTTCATACTAATTTTTATCGGTTTTGAGCTAACCACTTGACCTCGTATAAATGTAATAAATAAAATAAACGCAATACACCTGCAACTCGGCCGGTTCCAGCAGTTTGTCCTGTTGCAGCGCACGCAACGTGTTCTTCTCCAAGCTGTCCTCCAGCTGACGCACGACCCGCAGCCGGTGCTTGAGGCGCAGGTGTTCGATGCACTCGGTGCTGACCGCCGTACCGTACGATCTGTCCGACTGGTACACCAGTTCTTGGATCTTAATCGTCTGCAAATAAATGCAATGGGGATTTATTTTTTTATTCAAAGATCTGCAGATAACAATGACGTGCTAGAAAGGATCATATTTAATATTTTGGTCGCCGACAACAAACACGAAGCGATAGCATGTCCATGATATATACTCATACGGGATAATAACTAATCTAGGAGATTCCGGGACCCCTAAAGATACTGTGAAAACGAAAAATTCCCACATAAAATTGACTTCTCTTTACAATATTTCGAAGATTTCTCTCCTGATACCAAAAGAACAAGCATTAAATCGGCTACATCGTAGATAAGTTACATTCGGTGCAGTATGTACATGTATATATATATACGAGTACAGAGTAACAATATTATCGAAGTAGATGTTTTAAAAATTATTAAAAGTATATACTACTTTATTTTAATTATATATAATTTTAAGGCACCTTGTCTGCTGTCCGAGGTTCGGTGGACAACGCCATTGCCTCTTCGTTGTAAATGCCTTCAAGGTAGTCGCTGAACACTTGCATCGCTTGACCGTCCTCTGCGCACTTTAAAAGCTTGTCGCGATTTATATCGAGAATCGTGAGAGTCACCTAAAACAGCAGAAAAAAAGTTAAATACTATTAATTGCGGCCGTCGATATATTACACACACTCATAAATATATATATACATACGTGCGTTTGTGCGTGTACGCGTGTATACGTTCGTGCGTGCCTGTGTATTTTAATATTTTCGTAAACATAAATTTGAAAAGAAATATATTTTTACGCAGAACACAATGTGCCACTTTATATAAAATAGACCTTAATCTTTATTTTTATTTGAATAACATTTAATTTTCCGGATTTAATCGCATTTATATTCACGAAGGACGAACACTGAGGTGACAAATTTGAAAGATGATTATGTGTGCTGTAAAGTACTTGAAATGTCAAGCCATAAATAGAAAATAAAATTCCTAAAATTAATTTTCTACGTAATATTTAAGCTTATAAAATATCACACACAAACCTGAAAGATAACTTTAGCGCCGTCGTAAAAGAAGCAGTCCATCACGTTGACAGCGCACTCGTACGGCATCACGCTGATGAAGAGCGTGAGGAACCAGGACAGGGAGATCATCTTCATCATACCCAGCTCGTCCAGCTTTGCGTGCAGCTCGGGCAGGTGGGTTTTTGTCAGATCGTCCAACACACCTTGATCTACCTGCAATACGGTACATATTTGTAAAGCAACATGAACGACTTTTTTTATTAACAATGACATTTTTAGCCAATTTTCTAAGACGGTACAATAATAATTGGGTTTATTACAAATTATATAATATGGAATATTTTAAAACACGAAGCTTACTTTTAATGATAACATTAAACACCTACTTTCATTAAATTCACTCTAAAAAAAAAACAACCACGATCTTGGTGTTTTAAGTTGTACTATCTGATATGCTGGTCAATATGGCAACAATAAGACGCCAGTTAGGTGGTTTACACAGCATCACATTGCATTCACCGTCTCGAGACAAGAGTTGTTACGTAACGTTCGTGGTAATGTTTACACACTAATGCTTAAGGGCAGACATAAGCTCTGCGGTAGTATCTAACTACACTATCACAATCAAGAGAAATCTACAACTAGTTAATCCAAAGTAAAATTATCAATTTCCATTACCAAAGCCCCAACAACTCGAGTATTATAATAATCGGGTAGCAATGTCTCGCATATGGTTGCCAGCAACCAGAAAGCTTGCTCTTCGGGGCAGTAGATTAGCAGGACGGAGGCGACTATGTTCATCGCCTGGCAGTATCCAATCGTAGGATTCTTGAGCGCATAAGCGCAAAGCACACGCCTCAACGCCGATATACCTGGTAAAACATAGTACGGCGATAATTTAAAAACCATCCATCAACAACTTTAACAATTTCAAGACGAATTTTCATTGCAAGAAGGCTTTTGTATCCGTGTAAATTGAGGAAATACGATGGCACCGAAACGCGATATCAATTTATGCAAACGCAGAACTATGTTTACTTTTCAAGGCGACTATAGAACTACGTGATAGTGAAGTAAAGCAAATTAAATCTGATGAATGATTAAAAGAATTATTGTACTGTATAAAATATTTACTGGTACATACAGTGTACGAAAAGTCTTGGAAGGTTTAAAAGAAGCAACGTATTAGTTGTTTAATTATGTGACGAATCGAGATGCTTCTGCTTGTCGTCGGTTAAAAATTGAAGACATAGGAATCTCTAAATGATGGTCAACTGTATTATTTAGAAGCTAAATTTTCATATTTAAACATAATATTAGAGTTACGTGTTTAACCTACCTCTAAAAAACATAGTAATAATTCTTTCTACGTGTTTTGAAATAAATTAGGAACGGCTGACATCTTGATTCTTAAGGACTAAAGATAATAACACCTTGAAGAAGTTCTTAAGAAACTTAAGTGTTATAGGTACGTAGAATTGAAGAGATTTAGCGGTACACTTACCTAGACGTTCAACTAGCTGTGGTCATTTGAAGTTCAAAACATAATTAACAAAACACATAACATTACAAACATATCTAAGTACAGTTGATTCTAATGAAATATAGTGAGGCTACTAACCAACATCATTCTGAAAGGCGGGGTGTTCAGGCAGCGACCTGTGTAGGTCTCTTTCAATTTCATCGTTAGCTTGATTCTTAGATGAAAGCGCTTCGTTGACAAGTTTCGCGTAGAGTCCTTTATTCTGTGCTTTCTGCAGGATCGAACCAGAGAACACGCTCCAGAGTTCACCGCGCAGGGACTCCGGTATGCCGTTAACCACTAGCTCGCTGCCAGCCATCGTTTGATACATGCTCACTCCGCGACCCACCTCCGACATGTGATCTTCCCATTGTTTCACCTATAAAGGTAAATGACGTAGTACATTACATTTTTATAATATGTAGTGCATATTGGTTTTAAGGGGCGTGTGTTTTTTAACGACTTTTAATGTTTTTTTTTTTTATTTATCTGTAATTTTTGAGGTGGTTGATTTGTGGTAAGTTTTTTTATTACATCCAAAAACCGATCAAACGTTTGAAAATGTCATCAATTTAATACCACTGTCAAGAGTATTTCAAAACGTTAATTCAATGTTGTACGTATAATATTTTTTTTTCATTAGAGGGTTCGTTTTAAATGTTTAAATTGATTTATTAAATAAATTCAAATTATTTAATTATATTAAATTTAAATAACAAGGTAATCATTGTGAAACATCCATCACTACTCATCCTTAGTAGTTAGCTGCGTAGTATAAACTTCCTAAAAAGGGTAATATATAATTAGTAGTTAAATTCTCTGTAACCTTCCTAACAATTTTTATATTCATTGGAAAACAAAAAAAAAATAGTGTGGGGAATGTGAAATGTCGTGAAGTTAAATGATATTAACTCTGTGATACTAACCTTCTTCTCTTGTATCTGTTTGATAGTGGCAGTCTGATGGGTCTTGAACAGAGTCATGAGCGGTGGTTGGGGATTCCAATCGGGCCCTTCGTCGCATCTATCCAAAACGCGGGTCACTTTCTCCCTGTATGAATCACTGACCATTCACTCAATTAAAGTGACATATACATAGGTAAAATAAATTCATGCCATCTGTTAGTCGCCCCGTTCGCGCCCAAAGTATAGATATTGTGAACTGACAAGCCGCGATTGTCGTGCCCTAGAGATAGTTTTTACTATCAACGACAAAAAAAATTATCTAATGGTTAATAAATCATTGTAGCAAACCAAAATCACGAAGATGTCAAAAGTTCATGGAAGACTTTCTTGCTATAAACAATATGTCGTTTACTGCTACATAAATATTAAACGTAGTGATTAGCTATTATTTTACTATTTTTTTAAAATTACCGTAAAATAGTTTTAGCACGGCTTTGCAACTTTTTAAAAATCGTTGCCTTGGTCCCTATGTCATTTTAACGATCATTACAGAAGAAATTTCGTAAAAACATTAAACTTTTATTTATATTGTTGTATTTATAGTAATATTGTATTTATAGTATTGGTTTTACGTCTAATTTTCTAAACTACTTTTCTTCCCTCCTCTGGGTTGACTAATAGAAAATGCCCTTATGGATTATGATGTTACGAAAACTATAAATATTCAACTGAAATAAATTTAACAGAATTTTGTTAGGAGAATAAAACTTAAAGAAAACAGGCACAGCTAGTTTATTCATATAAAAAAAATATAATAGCAAAAAACGTAGAAGTTTAATAGTAGCATAAGAAATTTAATTAAAGAATTCATAACAAATTGCATTAGTCTTTGAGAAAATTAATTTTCTTTAAATTAAAACTTAACAGGTTAACCATAAAGTTGAAAATGTAAAATACATGCAATATTCTATAGTTTTTTAGGTGTTTCTATATTAAAACTGAACCACACCCATGTATTATAATTTATAACATTGAACTACATGTATCAAATCGTAATTGAAGCGCTTGTTCTACATCTAGTACAATTCCTGATAGTAGACTGTTATCACTCATTACTTGTGTGTATTTCATTTAGTTAATAAAGCTACTAGCTAATTAAGCTACTTAATTCAAAACCATAACTAACTCATACACGTGTAAATTATACCTAACAAGGTTACACTTTGTACACACCAATCCACAATACATGACTAATAAATGCAAATCGAACCATCATTACGGTAAATATTTTGTTTGTAGTTCATACGAACTAGTCACCTTACTGTATATATTTACAAACGTATATAGATTATATAAATAATAAAAGTAAGTATTTTTGTAAATACATAAACACATTTTTATAAAAATACTTAAAACGTTTATTGGAACAAAACAGAACGCACAATAAACAACAATAATAACATTTCGAGTATAACCCTAAATACAAAATTCAGCATGCATTATGGGTACAGACAGGCTTGGTTTGCAATGGCCCAAAATGTAAAATACGTCATGTATTAGTTAGCAGTAGATTATGAAATAAAGAGATAGATATATTGCGTTGTAGTTGTAATGTATCATACGCTATCGCTCCCTCCACAACTTAGCTGTATAAAAACGCATGCACTGTTGTATCGGAACGCTTTTTAGTTCGCAAATCTAGTATCCAATTCCGGTGAAGATGCAACAGTCGTCAAAAAGACTATCAGTGACTAACATAATTAGAATCTATGTAGAGATATCGGCACATATTTTTTACAAATGCGTCGTAATAGCGGACCGCTGTCTTTATTGGACTGTAACTATATCGCTCACGGTATTTACGTACCGTTGGTGGGATTTTATAATGAAAAATAGGATAACTAATAATATGCCTCAGAAAAGATCATACGAACAAAGGGATGGTTTAATTAGGCGATGAACAATTGTACTATATTTTAACAGAAAGTATGTTCGAAGCGCACTTCAAAGGCATCCATACTTTACAAACACATTGCGTTGTGTTTATAATGTTTAATACTAGTATCGGCCGATCGCGGCTAACGTTAATACATCGTAATGCCACAGTGCGCGTTTAGGAGTTGGAGAAATAACCAACATAACATCAAAAAGTTTTTATAATTAAATTAAAATAAAGGTGACAAGAGACGTGTTAAACCGTTCGAGACGACGAAGTTCTTAATGTCTTCTAAAACTTTTTTTTAACGTTATATTTTAAAACTTTATTATTATTGATAGTTTCTCTTAATTATTAACAGGTAATGAGTATTGATTTATTTAATTAAAATTCTGAAAGTTTCATTTATGCACACGCGGTGTTTGCAACCGGTCACGAATGGGTTAACTGTTATTAACATTATTTACCAGTGTTTGGTTAAACCACAGAAATAAAATAAAACGTCTCTTTGAGGCCCTTTTCTATAATTTACATTTTATACGAATATTATATTTTAAACAAGCTAGATACAAAGATAAATTAAAATATATAACAGAATGTTAATCAATGTTTATTATGCAGTACCGATGGATATATTATGCGCAAGACAAAGCAAGAAATTTAAAAAGAAAAAATAAAAAACTCACTTAGGCAATTTAGCGAGCAGCTCGGATATCTTGTGAACTAGAAAGTCACGATCC
This sequence comes from Pharmacophagus antenor, assembly GCA_018245475.1. NCBI lineage: Eukaryota > Metazoa > Arthropoda > Insecta > Lepidoptera > Papilionidae > Pharmacophagus > Pharmacophagus antenor. Next base: position 12,721 of record DWQX01000583.1, read on the forward strand.
GATATGTTGCCGAAGAGAAAACTCGAGTGATGTGCAGTGGTGATGAGTATGCTGCCAGAGTCGCCGGAACTACCGACGCCGCCGGAGTCGGCGCGTTCCACTTGATGAATGTTTCGCAGGGGAATTGTCAATCTTACGAGATGTGGTACCTAGGCACCGAAATAATAAAATATAAACAATAATCAAGCTTTCTGCCGTAATTTATGTTACGCTTCGGTATAGAATTAGTTCCATTATATTTTAATTCTATAATTATCAATCGTGTAAAGGAAATTTAAAATATAAACCACATTCATCATCATCATCATCATTATCAGCCTGTGTCAGTTCACTGCTGGACATAGGACTTCCCCAATGCCTTCCACCATATACGGTTCACTGCTTCCCTCATCCAGCCGCTTCCCTCCGTTCTGACTAAACCTCAGTCCATCTGGTCGGAGGGTGCCCTACACTCCTTCCTCCTATGCGCGGCCTCCCCTCCAAAACTTTCCTCCCTTATCTGCCATCAGTGACTCGGCAGATGTGGCCGGCCCACTGCCACTTCAACTTACTTACTTTAAGAGCTATATCGACCACTTTTGTTCTCCGTCGAATTTCTTCGTTTCGGATCTTATCCCTCAGAGAATTATCGAGCATAGCTCTTTCCATCGCACGCATAGTAACCTCAAGTCGGTAGACCAGCGGTCAGAGTCCAAGTTTCCGCTCCGTAGGTGATCGCAAGGAGGACGCACTGGTTGAAGACTTTAGTCTTCAGACATTGAGGAATTTGCAAGGTGAGGAGATAACCCACATTGTTAAAACTAAATTAGCACATGTACGATAAATATTCCATATACCCTATAATAATACTTTGAATAAGCTTATACTAACAATTAGTAACGTCGTTTGTCCTGTAGCCTATGATAAAGGTTATATACCACCTATATAAGGCTTTACACCACAATGTTCAGAGTTCGAATTGCTTAATAAACCTTTGTTATCTACCTATGACGAGTGGAACAGCGATACAGTGGCCTATGTTACAAGAAATAGTTTATAGTAGTGTTAAGTAGTGTAGAATATGTTCTTTTTTCTCGTAGATAGGCCAAGACTTAATTTCAATTTTATATAACGTTAAGAGGCTCTAAGGCTAAAAAGTTTAGTCAAAAATATTCTAGCTCTCACTTATTTACAGACAACATAGTAATGCTGTTATGGCAGCCGATTGATAATATGTGGGTGGTTAATAATTCAAAAACTCGTTTGGACCTTTCCAAAATGTACTGTATGTGTGAAATTAACACCATAACCGAATCAGAAACCATTATTACTAATTATTATATTAAAAAAGGATTAGCGATTGCCCGAAGGATATTTAAACAGCGTATTATATGTAACGCACATTTATCATGCGTTCGCACAGTCATGAAAAGCTTAGCACTTATAACAGGCATCAATAGTTTACGAAAACAATAGAATAACATTCCAAGCTAGACTTGTCTGACTCGCCTTGACTAATAATCTGTCTGTGTAATAACCTACAAAACTGCATGAAATATTCAATTAGTGAAGATAATATCCACCTTCTATATAGTATTAAACCCTAATTTGTCCTCTTAATGATATCTCTTAATATTGTATTCTTCATTCTAACAACATTTAATTGTATTAGGAATGGACTGTGCAAGAGCCAGCAAATACTTTTAATCACAATTTTAAATTAAATGGAAAATTTACTTATTTATAAATTAAAAAATCGAAAGAGAAACAAAAATAAACTTAATTCATTAATTTTTTTTACAACAGTAAACTGAGAAAGCATGCTCTACACTTACCTGATGGGAAAGGAAAAGCCTGTTTATCACCTAGTTTCAAAACTGACATTTTATATGAACAGTGCAAAAGATGTAGATTTAATGCTTAGAATTGTTACTGAAGCGGGTTATGATTGAATGTGTGATTACCAATAATTTTGTTTAAACTATCTTATAATCAACTTGAACTATCTTTATGCCACAATGGTTAAATGCTGCCTTGTAAAATGAAAGTTACTAGTTCGATTTCCGGGCGGCAGAGGTAGTAGAGTCTGGATGGTTGTTGACTTTTTTGAACCCACCTGCCTAAGTAACACTCTATGTCAGTCTGCCATCATAGCAGCACTGCTGAGTTCCGGAGTCATACACATGAAAGGCAGAGTATTCTGATATAGCTCTTTACACTTAACAAACAGAGGTGTTAAAGCCCTTTGCTGAAAAAAGGGTTGTGTGAACTGTATGTTAGTTACTTAAAAGACTACTAACCCTGCTATCGAAACATATGAAATTCTGCGACAAGTACAATCTGCCCCAATTATATCTTTTGTTGTAAGGTGTCCACAATGCACATTCTTCACTGCCATCAAGTTTCTCAGTGTGTGGTAAACGAAAACGCAATGTGTACAAGTTTGACTGTTTCCTTGCGTCTAAGTCCCGCTTCAGGAATGATGCCTTCTTTGGTACATTTTTACTCAGTTTTGTCAGAAGATCTTTATCAATGTTAAAACTTCCAGACTTGTCATCGATTAACCTACATAATTAAATGTTATTAAAAATATTAAAAGTATTCATCTGGTCATCACAAGCCGATAGAAAACAGTTGCTGAACATACATCTCCCCACACTGAATAATCACGTGCAGCCCACATCTAGGGGCTTCCTGAGACCTCCTCTAGACCATTGGTCCATATTGTAATGGGCCAGCCTACATTGCATTTTTTGTTACATGGGTACCATTCAAGGACCATACAATTTTTCATTATACAACAAAGGTGATTTAGTTAGACCCAAGTGGCATTTTCAGTCAAAGTGCAAAAACACTTATAAAGATTTTTCAGCTAAATATGAAAAACATGAAGAAAAAAGTTATATTCAAAGCTGTGGTTCTCAATTGTGTAAATGATTGGTTCATTACATTACACTGTTTTAATAAACAACATAGAAGTCAGTAAACACAGTATATGAGTGTTGAATATTTTATCAAGCTAATAAAAACTTGTTATTATAAAAATAAACTCACTGTTTCATTGCAATATTAGCAAGTTGTTGCATCAGCGCGAATGTTTCATTCTTCTTTAAAAACATAGTAAAATAATGTTCTCCATCTCTTGTTACAACTTTAATTGAGTCTGGAAATAATATGCTATTGGTCTTTGCTAATTCTGTGACATCGGCCCATCTGATCTTGAGAGAGGTCTTTTTACCAAAAATGTATGAATAAAAACACAAGGAATGTACAGAGAGATATATCCACCCTTGGCGTGGCATTTTGCCTTTCCAGTAGCTACAAAAAACCAAAATATTTAATAAAAAACAATCAACTACAGCACAGATACTTACTTGTACATAGTAAAAGTCTAAATATAAATATACATTTAATCCATTTTATTACCACATTTACAATTAAAATTACATTTCGTTACCTACCTGCAAGAGTAGTAACACACCAACTTTTCATCCTTTGGCATGGAAAATCTTTGGTGAAACTCATAATCAACTTTTTTATATGTATCTTCATCTAACAGGTATGAAAAAAAATGATAATGTGTAATAAACTGTAATTGTTTACTGAACCCACTGCATCAATGAAGTATAATAGATAATATTTTTTGCCCAAAAACAAGTGTATTGTAATTTTGATTTAAATTTGCCTGAATTAATTTTTATTACTATTGTTAATAATAATGAATTGACATTTGATCTATAGTTCCAGTACATGTGTTATTTATATCTGAGATAATATTAATTTCTTAAGAAGTCAATTGCTAAATACATTTTTAAAGCAATGTTGTAAATTCTAAAAACAATTTTATTTGTAATGTTCACTTACACATGCATTGCAATAAAATCAATATTTGATACTTTCATCACCCACTAATAGCTATATTAATTATGCATTATTTTACCTTCTGTTATACTCTCCTGCTCAGTTGCAATTATTGAATTTATTTTACAGCATACAAATTCTGTAATTTCTTCCTCAGTATCAAAAGAATGCAGGGTTGCACTAACATTATCAAATAGCCACTGCCAGTCTTGACGGATTTCTTGTTCTGTCAGGGCTGTAGCTATTACTAACAGTAATAATTTTAATTAAAATTGATTTCATCAAATGTGTTGTAAATGAGAGGTGGCTAAATTAATTTTTTCTAACAGAAAAATATAAAAAATTAATGTGGATAAAATTGACTTGTGAAAGATCACTCATAGTATTAGTTATATTGCATTTACAAATTTTTAGAGTTAAATTTAGAAGTTGAAATTTTAGAATTTTATCTACATGTTGAAAAAGTATTTTAAAGCAAATACCATAATATATTTCAGAATTAGGTGTTTGATGTAATATCCTATACGGAGCAGGCTTAGTGTCCCAGACACTATCAAGAGTTCCCACTAGAAGGGACGAAAGACCTTTCGATTTTCCATGTCCCTTTCTTCGTTGAAGAACAAAGTACAGGGTGGTCTCATCGCAGTCCCTGTATAAAACATAACAAGTTTAACTTAAAGTAAAATTTTAATATAGTTGAAACTATGCAACATAGTATCTTAGACAAAAGATAAGCAGATATTAATGTAAATAAATTACCAGAGTGCAGTTTTTATAAATACTTCTTGAGGTTTAACCCACATATTAAAAGTTTTCAGATAAAGAATTAACTTCAGAAGTCCGTCATCCCCTATATTTACAGCCTTTTCATTTCCAGTAAAAGTCACATAAATTTAACAAAACAACACAGAAAATAACATAGATGGACGACTTAATTTAATGACAGTGACAACTGTTGACAATTTTATTTGTTGGCAACAATTATGTACAATTAATGCCTACTGCCAAAATATTACAAAAATAATATTATCAAGTAATAAGAAGTCCACAAATCTCTCATTTAACAAATATTGTTAGTACCTAAACAACCTATTGCATTTGCCATTTTATCTGAATAAGATAACTCTGTAATATTTGTATTCCACATTGTATCTATAAATTGAGCATAAAATTAATATGGACATAATTTAATGTGTATTCAAATTTATATCATTTTCATATACAACTTGTACATTCGCAATATAATGATGTCAAATATTGCCAGCAAGTATTAACACTAGTGCGACAGTTAGAAAAAGAATGAATTACTTCTTCTAGAATTTTTCAGCTTTAATGTTTTTTAAGAAGATAATCATTTCAATGTGTATATATTTTTGTTTCCATATCGTTTTACTGACAATGGGGATCGCGCTTTTTAAAACTGCTTCGATTTTTTTTATTGAATTTCATAATAAAATTAGTCTAGATTACTTGATATTATATCAATAATTAACTAGGGTAAGGATTTAGACGAGCAAGATACCGATGAGTGAGAAATTCCGCAAAACATGGAAAGAAAAAGGAGCTTATGCTGACTTAACAGAGTTTGAAGAATACTCTGTTTTTGTTCAGAGTATAGATATTGAAAAGGGAATTAGTAATAAAAACCTTTTATTCATATCTAGAATATTCCAGAATGTAAAGGGTATTTACAAAAGACTAGTAAATGTTGCAAAAATAATGTTTGTTACTTAGCAAGCTGCATCTGCAAATCTTTCTTTAAATAATAATTAAAACAAAATAATATGAGCACATGCATCTCTGTGGAATGGATTGAGTTGGTGAGATATAATCTACAGAATTGAGTAGCCAGAATATATATATGGAAAATTGTCTTCACACACTGAAATTATTTGTTACAACGTTTTAAACAGGGTACAGATCTAATCTGTTAATAATTATTTCCTTATTTTTTTGGCATTGACGAGCCACAATACTTATATTTGGATAACTGCTGGTATAGAGTTATCAAATATATACATCGCTATGTAATGTTACAAATGATTGAAATTTATTCACTCAGCTAAGATTTCTAGAGGGTCATAAGTTTGTTCGAAATGTTGCCAGGATTAAAATTTTGAAAACTGTACTGCAGAGGCTTTAAATGTTGAAATTCTAGTGGTGATCATTTTGCAATAGTGAGGGCCTGCCCAGTTAAAATGTCCCCAGTTGAAAATAAAAAATAAGATCTTTTGCCAATGTTTTGTCAAATCCTCAAACTTTTCCATCATTACCTAAATATAATTTGAATAGTATATATAAAAATAGAATTAAGGAGCTTGAAATAAATTTTCAACCCAAATATGTTATTAAGAATAAGATTCTAAACACAATTGTTATGAGTATAAAATAACACTTTGTAATTCTAATTCTATTAAAACAGTAGCATATAAAAAAAACTTATTTACATCTACTGAATTCACAGTAATGCGACACCTAAAATATGAATACATTTAAATTTGTTATGTGACAAAAATATTGCCAAGTGCTTATTTAATAAAACTTGACTTTAAAAGAAAATTCCTATTATTAATTTTCCAGGTTATAATTTAATACATAAAAATGCTAAAAATAAACATAGTGTTGTCGGGATATTGGTAATAAATTGTCTTAGGTTAAATCTTTGTCAAGTCCATTTTATGAAGACATCCAGTCTGTTGTAATTTCTCTTTAGACTGCAAAGGGTCCCCTTACAATAATTACAGTATATTGTCCACCTGGAAATGAAAGTAGACTTTATGCAAGAAAGCTCCACAATATTTTAAACAACATTCCAAAACCTTGTTGGGTAGCAGATTTTAATGCACACCATATAGCAATACAATTAAGTCTCGTGGAAAATAATTACATAGTCTCTTGGATGATCACAATTTTTGTATATTGAATACAGGAATACATCTGCTATAAAAATAAGTTATGTCAGTACTTTCTATGCTCCATGTGAAGAGTATGTTGGACAAAATCTTGGTGGCATTATTTTTTATTTCTTGATAATAATGTATTTCCTATGTTCAAATAAATGAGCAGGTGGAAATATTCTTGTTTCATAAAGCTAACCGGACAAAATATGTTTAAAGTCCAAGTCATACTTTTAAGATTTCATAGTAATCCTGATAATTTTTCAATACTAACTTAATTACAATAATTTAAGCAATATTTTTAAATCTCATAATGAGTAAGGTGTAATTTCATCTTGTTGCTACTATTTTGATGAGATGAGTTTACTTTTTAGCTTTACATTCAAGGAAAAATTCAGCACCAGGTTTGATAAAATATTCCCTGCATTATGATTAAAATTCTTCACACCTCAGCTCAATTTTTTTTAACAATTTATCATAGTTTATGGTCTAAACTAATTATCCCAAATTCGTGTAAATTATAATACATTATGTTTAGTCCTATTCTAAAAACGGATAAGCCTGAGAATGATCATAATTCATTTCACCTATATCTCTTTCTTCATGTTTGGGAAAATTATTTGCGTAAATGATTAAATTGAGGTTATATAATTTCATAGAATCAAACCAAATGATACATACCTATAAACCAATTTCTTTTCCGAAGAGCTTTGTTTCCTTTATTCCTGATATGAAATTGTGTAATAAGCAGATCATGTGAAACCCTTGTTTTCCTTGATGTCCAAGGTGCCTAACATAATGTTGACTAGCACAAATTATTTGTGATCTTGGTATTCCTGGAAAATTAAGAAAAACGATATTTGAATTTTCTTATAATCATACAGCTTTTGTTAAACATAATAATATTCTTCATGATCCTAAAAAAGCTAATAATGACTTGATGCAAGACCCTTGTCTGTTTCAATTATTGTATAATTTATATACTTATAAATTGACTAGCATAATTAATATTAAATGTGAAAGTATTGTAGTTGGCAGATGACATACTTTCAATATCATGGACAGAAACATATCATTAGCCCAAAATAATGTAAACAGTGATTTGCAATATTTGCAAACTTTTTTTGGATGTGAATTAAAACTAAGAATTTACTCATCAAACAGTAATGTTGTCGCTTTCGGCACCAATAGGTGGTATAAATAGGTTTGGTTCAGATGCAATTCTACAATATGATGCTCATAAATTTTTAGGAGTTACAACAGTTCCAAAATGCAAATTTTATTTCTCATAAACAATATTGCAAAAAAGGCTTTAAATTCAATAAATATATTGAGATATCTAAATCTACTCCATTAATACAATGGAAATAGAAATTTGTATTCCTCTTTAATCATTAAAGCTTCTTTATTTTAATAATTATTTGATTGTATCAAAGTTGATTATTTCCACCAGTCTTAAGTTGTAAATTGAATTGAATATCTCTTAATATTTTATTACATGGAAATGCACCTCAAACTTTTGCTATATGTACTTATACTCAAAGGACATATGCACACAATTTATATCAATATCTAATAATATTTAGTCTTTGTATAACTATTTCATAGTTCATCATATGAGTGTACAGTTTATATAACAAATAGTAAAGGCAATTTTGAATTCTACAATTTCATTGAAGAATTCAAAATATCAATATCAAATAATCTATATTTTATAACATTTTCACAGATTAATCTGTAATAAATTATTTAGCTAGAGCTGACTTCAATACTCCTGTTAATAATATGATTTGAGTGTTTAATATTCACTACTCACTATGTTTACTGCAGAGGTTTATGCCATTTATCAGTCACTGTTGTACATAGGAAATGCTTAAATTTTTTTAATATTTTATGATTTTGTTAAACTCGAAAAGTGTTTTGTAAGCTATCAGGAAAAAGAATATACTAAGTTAAAATATTTAGATAGACCTAACATTCGGTCATTGTCAAAGTGCAGCACATCTCCAAAGATTACAGTATTAAACATCAATGAATGTTAATGCTGTTGAAGTGGAAATGTAGGAGACCTCAATCGTTTTTTCCTTTCATGTTCAACTTTTGAAAACCAAAGACTTGTTTTGGTAAATGAGTTACCAAAAATCGCAGAGGAAGAAAAATTAAGTGTTCTCTGCCGCCTCAATAAAATCTTGGCAAAGCCTAATTTTTCTCTTTAGATAAGTTTGTGTATACTAAGTGATAAAAATTTAGTCTCCATTTTTATACTTTAATTATAAGGTAGTTCGATATTTTCGCTTAAGACTTGCATCCATGCCATATCTTAAAACAAAATATTAAAAGAATACAGACAAGAAATGTTTTAACACGTTATAATTAAATGACGAAAAAAAAACCTTTGAATCTTGTAGGTACATCTCAAAGGTTTTTTTTTAGAAAAAGCATATTTTTGAATACTTATAAAATATTACTAAATATGAAATATTTTTTTTCTTTTAGTAATAGTTTATTAATTCTCAGTGCCCTATCATGAACAACGTTTTATATTTGAAATTTATATTTAATTTTAAGTTGTTCATGATAATTTATTATGTCAAAAAGTGAATCTAATTGATTCAGAAAAACACTATAGATTTTGATTTGCACAAAATTCATTAAAAGCGTTAATTTTAAACATTTAATGATGCTGCTCCTTTTTGGCGGCTTTAATCTGGCTTTCAGCCCAAGATCGCTGATTTTCTTCAGAATTAACAACTGCATGAATCTTCGAAATAAAATAATATCCCACAACAATCGCTAACGGGTAATACATCCAAATATTATTATTTTTCATGTAAAAAGCATACGGAAATTGTGCCATTTTTGCTGATAATGTATACGGAAATTTCATATGACGTCCTGACTTCCTGAAATACGTTTAAATTTTATATACGTTAGTAAGTACCTAATAAAATATTTATTGTAAATGGTGTTGAAAGATTTACTAGAGAAATGTATTTCTCATTTATGCCTAAGGTTATCCATTTTACGATAAATTAATTTTATAGACCACCGATAATTACTCTGCCGCAATGTTTGGAGACTAAAGTCAATTAACGGAAGGATACTTGTAAATGCTACATAACTAAGATCAGCCATCAAGTATCTTATTTTACTTAGCGATTTTACTTAGTGTTGATAAACATATATATTCTGTTTGAAAAAAATCTTTACCCTGCAAGAACTCCTGCATTACGTAAGTACTCATCTACTAGAGTATAAATTTTTATTAGATTTTTCGGAAAAACCATGTTATACGTTATTTTATATCGTTGAAGAAAACGACAGAAATGTCACTTTTGGTATATTTCATATATGTACAAAATTTAATTTGGCTTTAAATGGTATTGACTTATTATTATCGTATGCCAGTACAATCAATTCTTTTTTTTGTCATCAACAATCAACAAAAAACAATCTTTCAATTTCTCTTAACTATAAATATCTACTTATATGCCTTGAACTTTAAGCGAGGACTTAACTGTTTTCCATTTATTTGAGTCCAAAAGTGGATTACTGAAACTTGTACAAAAATAATCAAATACAAAATTTCTTTCCTTTAAGTTAGATTAATAATCAATTATAGCGTTTAATAATAAACGCTAATTAAAAGTGGCAAGCAGTTGTAGAATAAGATCTGCACTATAGTAGGCCACTTTTATATTTGAAAGTGTATATTAATAATAATAAAAATAAAATTTTATTTCAGACCCAGTTTTTTTACCCATATATGTTAGTAATTTAACCTAATAATTGTTAGTAAGATGAAAATCTAATTAATTAAATTACCTTTTGGGTCCGTTCGCTGCTGGGAAAGTGACTATGTAAATGAATGTAGTCTTATCCAGCGGCCTAACATCGGAGAGTGTCTCCGGTATACCTACGCTGTCGTAATATCGTTGATGCTGGCGTCTAAAGGGCGGAGCATGGAGGCACAGCGCTTACACATGATCACTTCAAAACTATTAACTTGAACTTCATCTAGCATTCTTGGACTCAATGTAATGTTGTGGCAGCCCTCACGATATCCTGATATATAATTAACCCTGTATAGACGTATATAAAAGTTGTTTTTTGCGGCAGTCATCTGTCGTGGTCATTATAATCAAAATCGCTAACATTTTCCACAAAATTACTATTCAAATCGATTTTTCACTGTTCGATTTTACGAAGTATTTGACGTTTGATTTGAAGTAAAATTTGACATCTGTCTCTTTTGGGATCTGACCTGTCAAATTTTATAAGTGAATTCTGAATAATTGTTTAAAGCCATAAAATCATTTGAAATGAATGACAACGAAAAGGAAGAGGCTGCTAATCTGGTAAACTAATTTTTGTTTTTGAAACTTTTGAAAACAATAATTTTTAGTAAATTGTTCATTGTTATTGAAATGTATCATTTATTGTAGAAGGAAGAATTTGAATGGGTCCTTCGTGAAGAAGTGCACGCTATATTACATCAACTTCATTCTGTTTTAGTCGTATGTATTATATTTTTATACATAAGTCAGCCAACGTTATTTAATATAAGCTTGATATATATAGAAAAATTATTGAAAATTTGTTATAATATTATTGCTAGGTATGAATTTCAAAATAATACAAGTCCTTTTAAACTATTATAAATATGACAAAGTTACCTGAAAAAAAAAAAAATTAAAATAATACATGCACACATAATTTATTTTAAATTACTTTAAAGTTTAAATTTTTATTTTAGGTCTTTGCTATCATCTCACTCTTAAATTAAATTAAATTTATCCACAGGAATGTGCACACAGATTTCCTGTCCCTTTATATGGAAATGAAGGACAAAAGCAAGATAAGTTTATTCTCACTTCACAGCCAGAACAGTTGAAATGTATTGTAACCTTGACAGGTGATAGCATAACTCATGCAGTGAGTAATCCTAGTTTCTCAATTTTTCCTAATAAGATTTTATTTCATTTTTTCAAAAACCTCTTTCGTGTTGATAAAAGTAATCAAAGAAAGTGTTATATGAGGTTATACATTATATTTTTTTTATGTTTATGTTTTTATTGGACTGATTTTCTTAATAACTATGTTGTAGTATAATAAGGTGTATAATCTCCTTCACTTTTTTAGTATAGTAAAATGTTATTTTTCACAATTGTTTTAAATTAATTATGCTTTTATCATTTCATGTATAAAATATAAAAATAAGTTTCATACATTTTATCGGAATTCTCACTTTACTGTGTTTCATGTCATGTATTTCTGTAATGTTTATTTAAAAATTTACTTAATATGAGGCTTCCAACAAATATTTATTTAACTAAATAATTTAACCATTACTAGGATATCAGCTTTAAAGTTTTAAGGCAAATGCACTCTATATGTCGTACATCTATAAACCAAGATGGACCATGGAAGTTGCAGCAAATACAAGACGCTGCTAATCATTTGCAACAAGCAATAGGATACATTGATAATGTTGATAAACATTATGTTTTCAGGTAATAAATAATGTAGTTGAGTTTATTAAGATAAGATAATTATTATTGGGAATGATATAAATATTTTTTATTGATACTTTATTCCTATTACATTAAGTAAAATGTATAATTACTGTATTACTAGTGATTAATATATTATTAACTCTATATGTGACATCTTTTCACGATTTACAATGGCATGTTTGAACATGTTGAGTATTGAAAAAATTGTTAAGTTTTAAAACTGTAAAATTGTATGAAGTCTGTACTTGGTCTGGTCTCACTTTAGAATATTTAGTCTTTATAACAATTGAATAGGACGGTTTAGCAGCATTAGTGAAATTAACAGGCAAAAACTTAAGTATAAAATGGAAAAGATTTTTGTGAAGCAAAATTATTAAAATTTATCATACAAAATAAAATGAATTTCATATTGATAAATTGTTTTTAATTTTTTGGTTTATAATCAAATTCTTCTAATTTTATGTGACATGTGGGCCATTGCGTTTAGATTTTATCTATAGTCCAGCATCTCATATTTGTGTCAGTTTAAAAGAATACTTATTTCACTTTATTGGACTGTTCTAAATACACATACGTAAAGTCTATTCCAATTGATTTCATATAATCACAAAAAAAAAATTGGGCTATGGTGTATGTTTTCTCCAGAAGACCTGGGAGCGAACAAGTTAATTTGATTTATAATTATAAAAAGTCATAAGCATTCTTCTGTTAAGAAGACCAATTGGTAATTGACACATACTAAGCCTTCTGATATTTTCATTTCTGATTTTTGGGATGCAGTTCATGATTATCTATTTTAAAACCTGGAGTTGTGCCTAATTAATACATTTAATCAATAAAGTTTATTCAAAACGAGAAATGAGAAAATTTTTTTTAAATCAATTGAAATTTTTACAATATTTTTTTCAAGGAAAATACTTTTGTGCCTGAATTTTAATTATTTTGTTAATTCTTCAAACAGGTCTTCAGAGGAAGTTTTGCATATTATACAGTGCCTTCTTGGTTCTCTACAGAGAGCCCGTACTGCATTAGTTTTACCGAAAAAAAAAGCCATAGATGAGCTTATGAAGAGTAGGAACATGGTAATAAATACTTTAATTTTTCATCAAGTCATTAAACACTTCATCTATTTAAGTTCAGTAATATATCATCTTCAAATCCTCTAGTAATGGTCATAAGGAAATGGAAAATGGAATAAATTTATTACTGTTATAAGATATTTCTTAATTTTCAGAAAGCACTATCTCCAAATCTGCCAGAGGATTTAGCAATATCATTCTACATACAATCCCATAAATTAATATTTGTAGCTTACCAGTTGAGTTCAGTACATGGTACAATGCGCATAGATTCTTGTCAGGCGGACTGTGCAGTGCCATGGCTAAGTGATGTCCTATTCATGCTAACAGCTGCACTGCACATGTGTCAGCAATTAAAAGATAAAGTAAGTCCAATTACAGTAATGTGGAAACAAATTCATTTTAAAAGTAATGTTCAATTGAATCCAAACAATTAGGTAAATGCCGATCTATCCAATATGGACATGACAAATAGGAATATAACAAAAGTACATTGAAGTACTCAAATGTAGTCTGAAGATTTATGTATGTATTTAATAAAAAAAGAAAACATTTTTCATTTTTTATTAATATAGTGATATTGTGCAGGTAGTACATATGGTATAGTTATATTATTAACAATTTGGAACTACTTTTTTATAATTTCTGAAGGGAATTTATAAAAAAGGATTATTTATAAATAAAGTAAGGTTTTATCTAAAACAAAATACTAGGGTTCTAATTTATTTTAATGTTTAAATTTATATTTATATTGTTTTTGTAATGAATCCTGGCTATCTTAAAGGCAGAGTAATTTTTATATTATTATTATCTCCCTTTATTCTTCATGTAATTCTCTGAATAACTCTGAAAAATATATTTACTTCATACTTCTGTACATATATTCTTGAAGTAGGTTATGATAACAAAGATAATAATACACAGAAAAAATGGAGTCATTTAATATTGCTAATAGTGATCGCAGTTTTATATCAGAAAGGTCGATGTCTGTGTTCAGCGCAAGTGAATTATTTATAGTATAATTTCCTATAATATATTTAGTTGATTGTTGAATTATCGCTGATAGCACTGTTAAGACAAATATCTTTTTTACGGCAGTGACGTCAAATGCATATTTAATTAAAATAATTTATGTCAAGGTAACTTTAATATATTATTTTTTTTGAAACAGCTGTTATAATTTAAATCTAATTGAATAGTTTAATGTTTATTTTTTTAACATTTGATAAAGAATATGTTACTTCATTCTGTTTCAGCTGTGTGTATTCTCCCAATACAAAGATTTCACAGTTGGTTCAAGATCTGTTTCAATGGTGTTCAATTAAATCTGATGCCCCTTCAAGCCAAGTTTTTGTGTCCAACGCCGATTGTTATCAAGTAATTTAATATTTAATGCATTTATAATTAATAATACAAAACATGACTAACAACAAATTTGTATTTTAGTAAATTATCACTATGCGTGCGCATTTTCATTATAAGAAAATAATGCAATCTTGCGTGAAACTTTTGTATCATGTAGATGATTTTGCCGCGTCTAATCGCGTTTTGTTGTTAGAGAGCTGTAATAGTGCACACAGATGTAAATCCGTATCGCTAGTTAAACTCTGCCTAAAACTGGTTTACATTGAATTTAATGTATTATATTTATTAAATAATACATTAAATTATGTATTATGGTGTCCATTGTTGATATTCTTGTTAAGTATATTGTCACAGAAAGTATAAACTAATGTAATATGAACCACTTAGTTGTTTAAGAGGACACAAAAATATTAATGGAAAATGAATATTGTTTATAGGATGAATGTTACATTTATCGTGATTTTCCGGCTAATATATCTGTTTGGAGTTAAATAAATTGACAAAATCACACAAACAACATTTTTCGTGGTGCTTACTTACAAATCTCTATGTTTTTGTATTGTTTTCTTTAATTCTTAAGTTTTTCTAAATGGTTGATAAATCACAGTAAAGTACTCAAGTAAAAAGGGTTTGCATATTTTAATTACAAACAGTTATGATTGAGAAAAATTAAAGAGTCGCATAAAATGCTTTTGTGAATACTGTTAAAGAAAAAATAATTATTTCTCTATATTTGTTCTTTACACATGCTTAAAGTTTTATTCATAACTTCTCATGTTTTGTTTAACATTTTTTCAATGAAAATACGCTAAAGAATGGGACTTAATTTCATATTGTAAGAAGTAATTAATTTTTTTATAATTTTTTCAATAATTTCTTTACTAAAATCAGAATATCTTTTAATGAAATCAAGGCTGTCGAGCAGTTTGTATTGCTTAATGTAAGCAAATTTAAAATTAAGTAATATTCATGGCAGTTATTATTTATTTACTGTAAATCTCGTTATAGATCATAGTTTGATTAATATTTTATTTGATAATTTGTCTAGAACATTATTTATATTTGAACTATTTTTTTTTTCATTATAGCAAACCTGTCTCAATTATGTAATTGAGTTCTAACTGCACTAGGATGTGTAATTAATGAATAAAAAATTGTTAATTTAAATTTAATCTTTGGGAACTGGTCTTTATCTGGCTTTCCTTTGAACTATAATTATAATAATTTAATCTATAGAATTTATTGTATTTAAATTTTTGTTACAGTTAAATTTGAGCTGCCTTTACAATTTTGTAGATCTGATTGTTTATTTAATCGTAAATAAAACATGAATTACAAAAAATACTATATAAATGTATAAAGTAACGGTGTAACACTTAAATATTAATACCTACAATTATGTAATCTCGAATTGTAGTGTAGTCAATTAAGGTATATAACAATCCAGTGCCACAAATATTATTTAATTGTATCTGAAAAAGGGTGTATGAAACATAGCAATATCTTGATAACTTTTGTGAAAAATATGAATTTATTAACTTAAAGCTGATTGTGAACATTAATAATAGTTGTTAGCGTCACTATTTCCAGTGAACGTACAAAGAACATTACCTTTCACCTTTTGACAATTTTGTAACTACTTTATTGCCATCATAAGTAAAACTTATTCGGGTCTATATCGCGTAAATATTTATATGGTACGATACCTTATATTCCTCGACGTTTCGGCGCTAGAGTGACAGACAATAAACACCTAACGAGGGTAGGAACAAAACTCTTGTGTACGAAGACGACGCCGATGTACATTACTCTGCTTCGCGACCATGATCGATGCACGTCGCGCCGAAAGTTTGAGGTATATTAGGTATCGTATCTTATAAATATTTACGCTACATAGACTCGAAAAAGTTTTGCTTATAATTTAGAAAGATCGCGGAAGTTTAAATTCATTGCCATCATATTTCAAACAAATAAAATGTTATTGGTTTACGTCATTAAACGACCATTATAAAAAAGAATAAATATTATTGCCTTTTTTTTTTACTTTAGATTAAGTATATTATTGTACTACATAAAGTTACTTGGAAGTGATGAGATAAAAAAATTACCTTTGAGAATATATTTCAGGTTTATTGTGTAATTCTATTACTTAGCTTCAACTGATATTTATTTTATTTATAGTAAAAATGCTTACTACCATTGAAGTATGGTGGCAAAACTTTTATACATTTTTCTCCTACTATCTTCTATTAAATATAAGAATAATATATAAGTCGTTTCTAAGTGTTTCACTAATTGTATTGAACAAAATTTGCCTTTAAAATTGTTACACGTAGTTTTCCGCATGGATTTATAGTTTAAACTTATATTGATATTTAAATTCATTATAAAGATCTTATTCCATCTTCGGAGTAGCCATTGTTTTAGATAGTGTTTCCCTAATGTCATTGAGCAAAAGAAATTAATACTAATATAAATGAAGTATTAAAATATATACAAAGATATCTAAACATGTAAGTATAATGTAAATGATTTAATAATTCTTGATATAAATTTTATTTAACCATGTAGATAGGGATGTGGAAGATTAAGTTCAAAATAATGATGCATTTTATTTGTTTGTTTGAAATTTGCGAAACTTACGATATTTAGTTTGGCTTACAAAATTAAGTATTATTGTAATCGCGCTAAGGAATTGGATATGAATATAAAAAATAGATGTATTTTAAGCACAATATGTTAAGTAAAGAAATGTTAGCCACTTTATATTACTATCGAAGTATATACTAAATATCTTACTTAACAATTTGTTTCTAAAATTATATCTCCAGAGCATGTCTATCAGAATTATTTATTTAAAAGCAAAGCACTTTCGCCAAATTATCTCGAAAATCTAGATTCCGAGGTTTACCATTGATTATATATTTTTATGCTAGCAACAATCGATTTATTTATTTGACATGTCTGACAATAAATTTATTACATTAGTATTATTATATAAGGCAGTCTAAAGACTATTTTAGATATAATGCGTAAAATTTATTGGTCGTGTTATATTTCAATAAAACTTAAGCTGTTACCAAGTACTTTTTTATTGCTACTACGTTAATAATAATTATGCGTCAATTTTTTGAGACAAAATATTTTACTTTTATTATTAGGACTTGCTTGTTAATATATTTTTTATAATATATTCATTTACTTTTGACAAAAAAATGCGCACAGATTAATTATCAGCTTCATGCTGAGAAGTGTTAAGTTTGATCGGTAAATTCTTCGATGTTCCGATTACAACGTTACTTTGCGATTCACGTCCGTATATTTGCCGGTTATAGGCGATATTTGGCACAAATTGTCTAGTTCCCCGTACGTAGGATGGTCTCGTTTTCACACTTGTTTTTACTTGTTGGGTTAAAGAACGTCATAAATAATAATAAGCTGTAATGTAACTTTTATTTTAATTATTTAGTTAAAGGTTTGTAGTAATATATTTTCTTGTCATAACAATGCTGGTATTAAAGAATCAAAAGGTTTATGGATTTTATTTAAAAATAAGTGAATAATAAACTATTAGCAACCCTAGCTAAAGCGTCAACTTTGACGTATAACGTCTGTTTTTGACATATTTATTTTTTGTAAACTCTCCCACAGTTGTTGATTTCAAAGATTTCTCTTTTTAGATAAGCGTATTCCTATACTTGTTTTTGAAAATTGATGTGACTAAACAAGTTAACAATGGTTCGAAGAATTGCCGGATGGTTTGCTTTAGCTTCTGTAGTAACAATTGCGTTACTTGGTTTTGGATTATATTTAACGTTAATTGCATTCGTTATTTCATTTATTGCGGGGTAAATGTTCTATATCTAAATAGTGGTCGTTTATTGTTATTGTTGTTTACTCGCTTACATTATCTCAATTTTTCTATTAATGCTTTTATGTCGACAGAGTCTCCACAATTTTGTACTTGAACTATGACAGTAAGAAAATTTTTTCAGTGGACATAGACTGTTTAGATGATCCCTTGCAGCCTACAAATTTTACTATTCAGTCTTCAAAGGTATAATTTTTTTAATATATTATTATACAATTTTAATATTCCTTAATATAATTGTTTTTTCTTATGTTATACTTGAATAAAAAATGTTTACATTATTAATATGTCTATCTATGTTACATATAAAATTTTAGTAGTGACCAAAAACATGTTAAATATATTTACAGGTGTTGGATCTCTTTGAAGCACAAACTTCTCTACCAAAATTTGATAACAGGATAACAGGTAGCGAGACTGTGGATTCATTTTTAAATGAAATAATTGTTATAGTAATCAATGATTATGTCAACCCATGGTATGAAATTATAACTGATGATGTAGAATTTACTACACATTCCATTAAACGGTTGGTGTTGACTGCAGGGGCTAATGTTGCAAATAGGTATTAGTCTTTTCTTTTGTTATAATTAAATTAACTATATTAACTGCAATGATGTTGTTACCTAACTAGTTTTAATATAAACATTAAGATACATCGAATATTTAATTAGGTCCACATAATTTACATGAAATTCTGTAAACTACTGAAATCGGAATTTCTGATTAATTGTATTGATAACATACCTATATATGATATTTCTTTATTACAGAGTAAAAAGTGTAGATTGGATTTATCTTTTGTCATCAAGGTTTCCAGAGGAACTAACAACACATTTAAAATTATTTAAACAATCTAGGGTTAGGTTAAAACATTTACAACTATTGAGTACCAAAGAAATTGCGAATGGGAATTCAAAACAAAGTCCAAAAAAGTCAGAAGAAAAGAAAATACATAGAAGGAATAAAAGTGAAACAGATTTATCATGGTCACCAGGTAATACATAAAATTATATGAAATACCATTATTTAAATATCAGTCCTTTTTTAGATGATATGCCAACAAAAAAAAATTTTGCTATATAAATAAAATAGAAATATATAGATATTTTAACTATAACTGTGTTAGTTATTTAGTTAAGACAGGATCTATTTTCCAGATACCCAAACATTCGGAAAATCAAAATTTTATGGTAGTTCTGAAAATATCAACATTAAAAGTTTAACAGATCTTTTCTTTGATTTAGAATGTTCTATGGAAAATAAACAAATTTGCAGAGACATATTTTGTGCAGACTCTGAAAAAGAAAAAGGTATAATTTTATGTTACACACAGCCTCTTTTTGAAATACCATTATTTACCTCTAGTAACAGAGATATTTACACAGGTGAAAAAGTGATCTTTGTGTTCTCCTTGAAAAAAAAAATGTATCAAAGAAATTTATTCTTAAATTTAATTTACTACTGTGTTTGAATACCTTTTCTAACTATAGCTTGTACTTAAGTTTATAAACACTTGGAGTGTATCCTTTGCTTCTACATTCCATAGGTATAAATTTAAATGCAAAACCATTGTAGTATGTGAATCATTTCAATGTTAAATACGGTAAAATTATTGATAACCTTTTCTGTTACAATGCTGGTAGAGGTTTTTTTGGACCCCTGACTAGCTACTACCTCCCATCAGAGAGTTTTCTATGCAAGCATACTTAACTGTCATTGACCTTATTGTCATTTAATATCATGTATAATTTACGTCAAGTTATGGCTTATTATTATATAATATTTACAAAAGACTATTATTGTGGAAATTGTCTGTGTATTGTCAAATGTTTCATATATTTATCCATACCTATACTGATTTAAGTGATGAAATAGTGCATCTCTTTTGATCCCATTCTGTCCTCCTCTCGCCTGAACAGGCCAATGTCTTCTATATTGACTCTAGCATGTGTTTCTAAGACCATGTACTTTTAACTGAGTTATACTTTAAAAAAATAATTGTGTGGTTTTCATTTTGCAGCACTACTAAATGAAATTTCCGAAGCAGTATTGTACTTAATAGTTCCTGAAGAGGCATGGAAGTGTCACTCATTGAAGTTAATACTCATTGATCTGCTCTCAGCAGTTCTTTTGCATCCATTAATTAACTTACTAAGTGACCCTGATAATTTAAATAGAACAATCATAAAAACAGTAAGTATTTCCCATGTTTTATTTACTTGTAAATTTATCTCCAAGTTTTAACAAGATATCATTTATGCAAACAGCATTGATGAGATGCAAAATAAAGGAAGTGAAATTAATCTCAAATTTGTTTAATTTACTTTATTTCATGTACTGATTGCTTTGATGATTGATTTTGATTAAAGATTTTGTTTAAGAGGAAAAATATAAAATAAATGAAAAATTTTTTTTTGTACTTAAAAGTTTATTAATTTTAGAATGATATTGTTAAAGATTATACATATATACATATATTTCGTATTATTTACAGTGTTGTCGAGACTCTTGTTTGTCGTCTGAGCTTTTTTTATTGGTTATAAGATGCTGTGGGGATGCTGAAGAATTAGATGCTACTCTAGAACTTGTGCAAAAGGATATTCAGAAATTAGTAAGATGCACATAATAATTGATACTGAGTATATTATTAAGTAACTACATAACTTACATAACTGAAAAAGTTACTAATATTAGTGAAGTAACTTATAAATAATTGAAATAAAATTGATTAGGTTACAATTACTCTTAACGGTTATATAAAGTTGTCTCATATTATCTTATGTACCGTAAAATATTTACTGTCATACGCATATCTTTTCTCGATATTTTTGTCCGTAAAAGTTAGGGTGTGTAGACTAATCTCGTTCAAAAATAAAAAAGAATGTTTTAAATATCGAATAACGACCGTAAAAAGATTTTAGTGTTTTAGCTATAGACAATACTGTTTATATTAAATTCAGTGCCAAATCAGTCATATACAGATGTAGCATTATAATCTGCATAACTGATATGCAGGCAAAATTAAAGTATTTTTAAAGTCAATGTATTAACAATGAAGAGAAAATTTTCTGTAAATTTAAAATTTGAAACAGAAATATTAGCAATGGTGATATTATAAACCTTTTTGTCTAAGAAGTCACAGGAATAAGAGTAACCATAAATTATTCTGTTAGGAATAAATATTTTTTCTCTATATCTAAAATTAATTTACATTCATAGTAAAAACTGTTTCTTAATAAATTTTGTAACATATTTCAGCATTCTCGCGATAGCGCTGGCGAATGGGACCTACAGGATAGACAAAAATTGTCATCCCTGCAATACTTGGCGAGGATAATTCAAGCCAAGAGAGCCACATTAGGACCTCAGGAAGGTTTGTTATAATGAGTGTTGATGAGTTAGTTATAGCTGCTATTTATATAATATTAAATTGAATTCTCATTTTAACAACAGGTGCATCGGCCAATAGCACGGAGAAAATGTCAGAAGAGGTCATGCGGTCATTAAAATTCATAAGAGCTACCGCCGCGTGGAAATCAAATGCTCAGTATTTGCTTGACATAGAACTTAATGAAGCAGGTAATTCGGTATTTTTATTTGTGTACTCAAATTCAAATTCTTTTCATATTATAATTCATATTTTAAGTAATGTTATGAAGATTCCCTATTTCTGCTGTGAAAAAGTTGCATTGTATTCATTGCAATTCCAAAAGTGGATATTAAAATTATGACGGCCTGACCGTGTGTGTAAATATACGGTTATAAGTTTATTTTTTATTTATTTATTGATCCAAACGTTAATTTGCGGAACTCTGTCACTTAATAAATAAAAAAACGATAACATTTTTTGAAGATGCCACCTGTAGTGGCGAATGCATTGATATTGTAATTTAGTCGTAGTTTGCGATGAAAATAAGCGTAATTCAGCAAAACGTTTTTTTTATTATATTTATTTTGTAATTAATAATAATAATTGCTAGCATACTTATAAAATTTCTTCCTAGATGCTCCACATACATCTAAAGCGGTGTTAGATAACTTAAGATCGTCAGCACTGGAGCTATGCGATCTTTACTTGAGTCCAAATCGACCTGTTGTTATGGGCGTACCGGAAAACTGTCACTCGGAACTTGTGCGTAAGATCACTACGGAGGGTGAGGAGTTCACCAACAACCCGGTGAATTGTTTCGATGACGTACAGAAATGCGTTTGCAACGCGTTGGAGGTAAGTCATAATGATACATCCAGCAACTGCATTGCTATTTATTCTTTATATTCAAAAGTTCAAAGGTGTTTTTCCTAAATTGGATTTGTAAAATCAGTTTTAATGGCTAACCGTTAATTATAATTCTTAGTTCGCAACGGGCCATCTTCTGAAAAGAACTGATAGTAAACTCAGAGGAGATTTTCCAAATTATGAGAATGTACACGCAATTTATAGAGCGCACGACATAAACAATGTTGAGCAATTCATTTCGAAATGGTATCATCCTTCAAATTATGTTTAAAAAAGTATTATTTAAAGTTTTAAATAAATTTGACATTATGGAGATACAAAGACAATATATCGTCATAATATCGTCATTACAAATCTTTTTCTATTCAGGACGATCCATCGTGGCAGTCGGATTTTATGATGGATAACGAACAAGATAATTTGGAGAGAAAACATAGGTATAAATGTCACATTTGAAATTCTTATTCCTTTTGAAAACTCGTAAAGCATATGTTAATTTTTCAGTGACATTAATAAGAGAGATTATAAGATGGAAACTAAAAAATATGCAGGTAAGAAATTTTAATGTAAACTGTATCTGGAAGCTTTTAACTTGATATTCACTTACATATAAATATCCGGTTTGAACTGCTCTACAGATAAATGCAAGAGAATAATGAAGACATGCTTAACGCAGTTACCAAAGTTATTCTTTAAGTCAAAGTTAAAGTACGATCTTCCCAAAAAGTCAAATACCTTCCCTAGATCCTTTAGTCGAAGAGTGCCATGCAACAAAAACCACACCCTACCTAAATGCAATATGTTTGGTATTATTTATCTCTTAATGTTTTGTACCATTTATTTTATAAGATACAGATTCAGCAGTTTATTTAGCTTGGTATTTATATAGTTATTTAGATATATCCTAGGATTTCAATTTCTTCCACTAGATTAAGTCAGTATGTAGTTGTTTAAGCATATCCAGAAACATACATACCTAGTTATAGAATTATTTTTTTCTTCATGGTTTTATCACCTAATAAGTCTCGAATAGGTGGGCTTTTATATTAAGATTTGTTACTATTGTTCAATTATTTATACGGAGTGGTAACAGTTGTAACTTTTAAAATTACTACACTTTATTTTGTAAATAATCTGTGGTGAAATTTTACTAGCAGCTGATGAAATACCGTTAACGAGTGCGCGCCACAATCGTTCGCGCTCCGATGTTGTGGGAAATTTAGCGCAAAGGATGATTAATGATAGTTCAGGTAGATTGCTTTGTTAGTTATGTTTAATAACATTTCCTGTTAATAATAAAACATAATATGTTCAATGTTAATGATAATGGCAGGACCATCGAGTTTATCGGCCGTACACACTAATCCACTCTCGCTGTCGCATTCGGAAATCTCGCAAAGAGCAAGAAATATGTATTCACCGCTTTCCGCGTACATCATTGAAACGGGCAAGTAATATCACTTTGTTGTTGTAATTATGAATATTGGGGTAACAATAAACAAATCTTTTTATGACTGTATATACACTTAGCATATTACATCAAATTTGAAATTTAGTATCATTTTTTAATTATTAATATTTATTTCTTGGTTTCTACAGTTTTTAAAATTTTTCGATTTATTTCAAATGCATAGTAATCTATTTATATTGTCCTTAAAGTAATTTGGTACTTTTTTAATGGTGAAACGAAGCCTTATTCTCTATACAGCGGCTCTCGTATTGCCAATGCAAAAGTCACCATTTAACAATGAACGAACGATTAATACTACTTACTTGAAAATTGTTTATATATGAAAATTGTTCATATGATATAAATTTTGCGATTTACAGCTCTAGTACAAGACAAAGGGCGCACTTTTGGAATCTACGCTATTGCAGTAACTCGGATCTCAGACAACGAGGTGTGGCATATATATAGACGATACAGCGATTTTTACGATTTGCACAGCTCAATAAAGGATAAGGTATATGATGCATAAACAATAAAATTACTTTATATAGTTTAGTAATAGTTTTATTCCTTATTTAACACTAGATTTACCGGACCGGTCATTTTGACTGGACGACCCTATATAATAAGTTACGTATACTGATATGCGTTTGATATTTTTTTTTATACCGCCTCTGGCAACATTGTTCTAAGTATTTTATTGCGAAACAGGAAAAGTATGAATGCAATAATGCACAAAACTAATACAGATACGAAAAGAAAACCATAAAAATGTATCGGTAAATCTAGTGTTAAATACAGAGAGGTCAATTAGGGTAACGCCTATATTTCGATAATTCACTGATAGTGGCTTCTTTAATGTACGAATTTTAATTTAAAACATTTGATTTTGTTCAGATCATACGACTAAACAAATAATTGCTGTACAAATTTAGTTTTTAATTTATAAAAAAATAAAGTTATTTTTCCAGTGGCCCGAACTGGGGAACCTCCCTTTTCCAGCGAAGAAAACCTTCCAGAATACTTCGCGGTCGGTGCTTGAAAGTCGTAAGAAGATGTTGAATAATTATTTGCAAAGCTTAACTAGCATTGCTATGGACGCAAGGTATATGGCGCTGCTATCTCAGGATTATCTAGGTGGATTCCTCAGTCCTGAAATACAAACGGAGAGGCACGGGAATACGGTAAGGCCACATAAGGCTCAAGAAAAATTTTAAATAGTAGTTTGTGATATAATTATTACTTTTAATGTGGTGTAAACAAATTAAATATTATGAACGGGTTATAATGAATTTCTAATACAATAATTTTACAGATAGATGCACTATTTGTCAACTCCCTGAGAGCCGGTATGAGAACATTGAAGAACATGCCGGATCAATTTGTGAATACTGTTGATGGAGTTATGGATGGTATTATGCAATCTCCAATAAATAACTTAAAAAAAAAACATTAACAAATATAATATTGGTAAAAGAGGCGGTGAAAGTACCGGATTTTAATCTGTTATAAATATGCATTCATATTGAAAGACGTCAATTATTAAGGCACCAATTCCGTGAAGTATAAATTCTGCGATCGCGTCGCTTGGCACTGGAACGGTTAAAATAAGTTATTTGATTAGGTATCGTAGTTTTTGTTCATTAAAAATAGAGATGTTTAAACAACTTTCTATAGATCGTGTTGTATTTAAATATCTATGTAATAAACAGGCATTTCGAAGGTGTTTCAAGGGAAGAGTGGCGAGAACTATTACGACGCCGTCAAGAGTGGAAACTCGTCGGAGGGACAAGACGTATGTATATAGTAAAAAAACTTAAGTAAGTTTATATGAATTGTAATCAGTAGCATTTATACATATACAAACCTGAAAAATTATATACATAAAAGTTTTAACATTTTGTGATGTTTTAACTGTTTTCTCGTCGTCGTTAAGTACAAATTGAGACATAGAAGATTTCTAAGGTCTCTCACTACGGAGTCCGGTGGCATCACTTAAGTGCCATGTGAAAACTACTGGGCAAATGACAAGTATTTTGAGAAAATTAACGAATAAAATATAAGTGAGTACCGATGAGAGCTGACAATGAGGCTAGTAAAATTTGATGAATTATATCCTAATATTAAAGAAAAACGGACGGGAACAAATGAATGATTATAACACAAAAGACACTAGACAAAAATCTATATTATATGTGCGACGGCAATGTGTATATAGGTTTATCTTTAGTGGCAAGCAGTGTGTCTCGAAATTACGTTTGGAAGGGATGAGCTCAGTGTGACGTGTAAATATCCTAAGTATCACCTTGGTTTATGAGTTATTTACGCCTGATATAAACTCAATGTAGTACCAAGCGTATTATATTCACACTAGATTTTTTAGAATCCGCCTGTGTAGCTATCACCGTCTTATTTTGTAGCTTTTGATCCGACGGTAAGAAAAAGATTTTCAATTAGTGTAGTTTGATTTTCAAGATTATTTTTATCCGAAAAATAAAAAATAAAACATTTTGTGTTAAACATCCTGTTACGGTTTCGTCTATTACAGGACGGCGATGATAGTGTTGCCTTAAGACTGTTGGAGGAAGTCCTCGGTATACGGGGTCTGTGGCTCAGACGGCGGCTGCTGGCGCCAGTTCGAACCTTGATAGCTGATCGAGTTAACAAGTGCGTTCTTAACGATAAATTTAATTTGCGTTTTATGTATATATATATATACTTATATAT
>DWQX01000584.1:0-39693 GCA_018245475.1 Pharmacophagus antenor
GTCGCAGTCCGGAGGCTCTTCACCATCCTGGGAAGTTGATTGCCCGAGACAAAGAGGGTTGTGTCATCCGCGAAAAGTGCGAGATTGACACCGGGGAATGCCGTAGGGCGGATGTGTTCGCCTATCAACTTATGTCATAACATAACGACATAATGCAAACAGAAATAGGAAAGTTGTAATGTCGGCCACTGCTTAGGCATAATCTAAATACATGTTGCGTAACGCACCGGTTTTGTATGATAACTGTATGTACTTAAAAATAATTGCTTCATGTGTGTTTTTTTTAAATAACGGTTGATTTTAAACGGAATGAATAAACGATGTACAGTATACAATTTTTAGTTTCAAACGTTGTTACAGTTGACATTATTAATGTTTAAATAATATCAAATGCTACAGTCGATTGATATACGAATTGATTATTTTCACTGACACCATTCTGCGTAAAAGAAGAATTTAAAATAAAAAAAAAAATGTTGAAAACTATTAGTTAATGACTAAACAACTAGGATATATTTTGCTCTATTTATTATTTGAATTCTTATTGTGCAGTAATGGTTTAGGATGTAAAAAAACTTATTATACTACTTAATATGTCAGAATACTACTAATTATCTAACAAGTCATAAAAGGATATTTTTTTCACTCATCATACCTTGCATGGTGATCTAATTTATCTAATTTCGCACATGTAACTATGGTGTAAATGGATAATGATCCCAGCTTTTTTATCTACAAAGGGTTAACCCTTGACCTCAATTTCAAATGACGTTAAGTAACAAATCGTTCGTAAACGGTGAAGCATGCTCGCCTAATATATTCTGGCTCTCATATGTTCTACTGGTACAATGCTGTTTTAATGGAAAATTTACAGTGTAAAATGTAGTTAGCCAGTAGGAATTGTGTTACAAGGCAAGGGACAAGCGATGGGCCGCTGAACTTTTAATGATCTCTTTGCAAAGTGTGAATGATTGAAGACGTCCAACACATCGCACACTCGGAGCCGTACTGTCACTTATGTATCGGTGCATCATATTTACAATTTTATAATGACATTTTTTTTTTCAATTATAAGCTAAAAGCTAACGTTATGGTATAATATATTCATTTTATCTAAATCTGAAAGTGTCGTATTGTTTTACTAAATCAAACTTTTAAATACTTCCCCTGAAAACTTGCTCTTTCACATAAGTAACAGTGTTGCACCCGGGATGCAATATATTGATGGATTAGGTCCGAAACAGCAACCATAGGAAAAAATGTTTCGGCCAAAATAAATCCAACGATGTTACCCGTATAAATATTATCTTGACTTTTCCAACATCGGACTTGACGAGGATGTGTGATTTATCACATTTAGGTTTATGGGATACTAGATTAGTATGTTTGATAGGAATGAAAAATGGGTTGATGATTCGTATTAAAGAATAAAGACTTTTTTATTGGAAATTAATAGTGCGCTTTCATTAGTGTCTGTAGATAACAATATATCACTACATAGAATCTCAATACCACTTTACGTTCGATGTCTTCAAACATAAGAGCATATTTTTTTTTTTAATGACTAAGGTTGCTTAAAACATTGGGCCACTTGTTGGTATTTCAAATTTTATCATCTCGATAGTTTCTTTAGCTAATCACTTTTTTAATCACACAATATTATTTTAACGAAACAAAATAAAATTTAAGTAAAATAGTATTTGCATATGTACTGCTTCGCGGTTGAAAAGGCGGTCCTGCTTAGACGGTTACCCGGCAAGAGAAACTTATCGCCAGTAACATCTCTCGAAATTACTTTCTTAAATTTGTAACCCAAAAAGTTTTCTATTACTACGTTTTACCTGCCTCCATAGTGCTAGTATTGAACCTAGAAGTCTTGGGTTACATTTCGGGGCCACATGAGTAGTGGACTTTGGATCTTGGTGGGATTTAGCTGGCTAGCTACCGCGCTTAATGTTAATCTACCGCCTTAACATCATTGCTGTGTTCGAGTAATCATATACGTGAGAGGCAAAAGTATCCTGGGTGAGCACGCTTAACCGTCTATGGCTTCATGGTCACTTAAAATCAAGTTAAAATTGAGGTTGTGTTAGCCCAATGGCGACAAAAAAGTAAAATCAAA
This sequence comes from Pharmacophagus antenor, assembly GCA_018245475.1. Taxonomy (NCBI): domain Eukaryota; kingdom Metazoa; phylum Arthropoda; class Insecta; order Lepidoptera; family Papilionidae; genus Pharmacophagus; species Pharmacophagus antenor. Next base: position 2,123 of record DWQX01000584.1, read on the forward strand.
TTTTTATGACGACCAGAATTACTGCAATTCACCTGTGCAAATGAAATTTCTTCACCGCATACGAGTACAATATGGATTATCGGGTTAACTTAAAATTGCAAGAGACACTAATACATATCAATTGCTTCAGTGCTTTTAAGTAATCGAATTATTTATAATGTTTTGCGTGAACATTATGTTAATTTTTATCGTTTTCAACAGGAACTTATGATCCGAAGTTGTTTTGTAATAAATTCACTACTTATAAATAGTCGAGCCGTCTTGGAGTTTACGCTTTCATACTTTGTCATAGAGACAGATGTTTTATTTTTTTAATGCTATTTATAACGACATAGGAGTGAGGTTTTTGTTATTATATATTTCCTATATGTAATTACATTATTTTACTTATAAATTACTAGTCATCAGCGGAATGCTTCTTTGGCCGTGGTAATTTTTTTTATGTAATATAAAAGATTATACCCTTCTAGTGTGTGTACAAATTTTCGAAAAACTCGACTCAAAGAATAAAATGTATCTTTAATATTTTAACGTCACCTACCACTACCCCACCATCTTCTTCTCTTAGAGGTATAATTAGAAAAAAACCTTTCTTAGTTTATACCCACACATCACAAAGAACACACGTCCTAAATTTCATGACTCCAGAACCAGCGGTTTAGACTGTGCGTTTATATAAGAAATGCATTGAATCAACCAGGAATCAAATTTTATATGTATAAATGAAGCAATATGTGGTAGAATTTCACGTTGTATAATTCGGTAATGCACATATTTGATCTCCCACAGAGTTTGAGCTTCTAGTCAAGGAAAACCGACATTTGTCAAGAGCAAAAGCATATGGGGACCTTAAGGATACCTTAATGAAGGTAAAATCCCTGTTCCCTACCGGCTTACTGATATTTGTTCACATTACTGTTTCCCAGTTTGAGTGACGTTGTACTTTAGTATCGGTAATTTCTATACTAAAAAGACTTCATCTTTATTCTTTTACAATGAACATGAAATAATACTTGAAGTCATCTGACACTTTAAGCGACAATGAGGCCATAGATGGTGAAGCGTGCTCGCCCAGAGTACTTTCGGCTTTCATGTGTATAAATGTTGGAACATGGCGATACTGTTTTAATAGTACATTGACATAGACGACGGCAGTTAGCGACGCGGGGTAAAAAAAAAACCGTACTACTACCTGAACTCCTTTACTCAGGTGGCTCGGGAATTTCGCTTCACATAGGAAACTGTAAAACACTTCACCGGTGAGGCACTCATGGGATTAATAATAACAGTGCGTCATGTTCTAATAAAGCAATATCATATCCTTCTTCTCGCTTCATGTCATTAGAAAAAAAAGGGTTATAATCGATAAAACTTATGTTTTTTCATTAACACTGCGGTTTTTGATTACTTTACGTAACATCTTTAGATTTCTATAATCAAATTACACAGCATATAATTAAGGGTTTATGTAAGTAAATTCAAATATCGCTTCAAAGTTTTATATTAAAATTTATCCTTATTTTCAATTTTTTTTTAATTTTAATCTTACTTTAGGCATATGTAATTTTTTTAGGTTTTAAAAATTATGCCAATTGTATACATAGATACAATTATCCATAGTCGTAATTTAAAGTAATTAAAAAAAAATTCTTATGGTTGTTGGAAATAAATGGTTTATTACTAAAATCGCCTACGGCTAATTGTCTGTTTGTTCGAATTATCCTATTTTATAATTACTCTGCGTTAAAGATTAACAAAACAGTTTATTACATTGTAAATATTTAGTATATCAAATAAAAAATATATCTATTCATAATTCCTTCTAATAGTTTCTTTCCGCACTAAATATACTTTACACAATTTTTATGATCGAATAACTTTTTCCCTCATAATTGCGAAAATACTGTAAAAAACCAATTAAGTTTTTCATACCCTTTTTAATCGAAATGTAACAGCATTAAACGAATTAAAAGGTATTCTATAAAGTTCAATCATTCTTACAAAAGTCGACTAATCTGATTCATGCCGTACTCATATATTTTATTTTGAACGTAAAATATTTTTTAACACATTTGTCGTATACAGTTGTTAACGCTTGTATTGCTTCAGCATCGCAGTTAGACTTGTGTAAACAATTACCTACTTTACTAATATTATAGCAAAGTGGGAAACACGCTAGCGCAGGGCAGTGAAAGTGGTTTTGCTTCATTACGCTGCCTTAGTGAAGCGTTTGACGGAGAAAAGTGACCTTATCGATAATTATGGCAATCCAATCGTTATTTTGCAACTATAAAATAACTTGTTTGTAAAAATACACTGAATTTAAACTTCATTAAGTTTAAAATAAAATAGATGATATACTTTATACATCGTCGGCCTAATTATCGGAATACTTGATATGTACTGAATGAACTTTATAGGAACAAGTAAAAATCGTATATTTTTACAGTACACCGGAATTAATTCAATGCAATTACGAATGTTGTAAAACATAAACAAGATCAATTTTGAAAACAACATTGTAAAGAAAATAGGCTTAAGAATTTCTCTTGGCTGTATGCAACTTTTTTTTAATGTTTCGATTTCAAATAAATAGGCCAACGATATGTTATTTAGTGTACTAAAAGACGCAGTATTAATTATTTGTATTATTATTATTAAGTAGATACTTAATTTTGATTCAATGAAGTTAAAAATTATGTCGATACTAATGACTTCAATACGACTACGTCATCGATGTAAAGAATGACCAACACTATGAATACCGGTTTTTAGTTATGAACGAATATGTAGGTAAGGTTACGTCACTCAAAATCCGTGCCTTCGCGACCGTTTGACCATTCAAGCTTTCCGATGCAGTATCAACAGCACTAATTAGTTATTTATTAGGAATAATAACCATCTTCTCCTCCCCTTCCCAATCTCCGATCTACGGCCTCATTGCCTGTTAACATTTGATGATATTGAAATAACACTAGGTCCGTTAAAAAATTTAACAAAAAAATATTTGTTTATTTTCTACTGTCCGTACATTCAGGTATTTCGTAATTAGGTATTAAATTATTACAAAACAATATTTCTTATTCTTAAATATTTCAGTGTTAGGACTGGAGTATTCTGAATAAAAATGCTTTATTACCTATGGCCTTATTGCCACAGAACTTCCTGTGTCTTTTGAGGTGAAATGTTAAGCCATTGCTGATAATATATATGTGTAATGAATGATTAAACACAAATCACGCAATAGAAAATAGAAAAAAAAAAACCATTAAACGGTGCGGTATGAAAGCATGTTAATATGAATAGCGCGTGGTTTTTTTTCCGGGTTCAATACAATATACCAATTTTTATAGTTATTGGTGGAAAAGTTTTAAAATTTATATACTCTAGCACCAACCGGTGGTACGTTTTAACAAAATGGGTAATGAAAAGAACATATTAATTCTATTACTTTTGATGATCGGCCCTATAGTTACACAGCATTAAGAAACTATATATATCTGCCATTTTTAAGTATAGATAAAGTTGTTAACATGTCTTGAATTTAACTTAACAGTGCCATCTGTTGTACAGTTCACATAAAAAAATATTTAGATACTTCATAATCGCCATCTATTGGCTGAATAAAATTCAGCCAATAGATGGCGATACCTAACATCGACTACTAATAACAAAAAATGTCTTTATTGACCAACCAAGCAAAAGTTTTCGTACTTTTAATTATTGTCTTTACAACCGGACATATATGTACAAGAGAGTAAAAGCGTGTCAGTTGACGATGACTTTACCAACGTACGCCACCAGATGTATGACATGAGATTGTATGTCTCGAATTTAATTATTAATAAATGTATGTGTAATTTTTATAAAATTTATGGATATTCTAATGGAACTGAATATTAATATATGTCCGCTTTGATCACATTTAGAAAGTTTAATAGTAATTATTTTACTCAAAATCAGATAGATGGCATTTACAATTAATTAAAAAAAATTATTGATATTGCTTTTTATCAATGAGTTACAATGCGTTTCACCTGAATGTAATTGGTTTTTCCCATAGATGATATCAGATCAGATCAGATACGTAATGACATCATTCAATAAGCAAACTTTTTTATTGAAAGAGAAACTTTTTCGAAAAGATATGAAATAATTTGAATTTTAGCAATAATAGGAGATATACTAAATTAATATTGAACATACAATCGCAATAATAATCTTCAAATGATCATCCGCTTTCTTATTTACTCAGCTTCGTTATAAAAAAATAAGAGTTTTTAGCTTTCGAAACGAATGACGTAAAGACGTAATATAATAGAGCATGATAGCGAGATGCCATGCTCATTCGAATAAATATGCGAAGGACCCGTTACCTTCGTAATGAAAGCTTTATTAGCTCTGTATCTTTATCGAATCAGGTAATTCTGGGTCACATAAACCATTAAAGCTGAGATAATCTGTTATAACTTACCAATCAGACTACAAACAAAATCAGACTTGCGCCAAAGAAAGGAAAAACTATTATTACATTTTTAGAAAGAAGCCATGTATTCTACTCAGTATCAAAAGTGATTTTATCGACCCAAAAAAAATGTTTTTTTTTGGATTGAAAAAATAAACTAACATATGTTCTGATCTTTCTTTATATTTGAAATTCAAATGAAATTTCATGTTAAGCCAGCGACTATTCTATTAATGAGTAAATTCGATATACCTCTCTAGAAATAAATTAAAAGTTTTTTCACCTTCTAGGTTATATTGAATATATTATTTTGGATCCATTAATTTTAGAGCTCTTAGTTCGATGCAGATGTAATTGTCGTAGATAGGACTGACAGCGACTTACACTATGTCAATATAAAATAGGAATGACGGCATATCGAATAACTGTGAAAAAAAAAGAAGATAACGAAGAAAATTTACGAAATCAGTTTGCAATAGTTTAGCCACATTTTCTCACGTCATTAAATACAGAATTATCGACTTTTATTACACAAAATGTACGTGCTGCGTCCAGATGTCCTAATCCAAACTTCATTAAAACCATTTCGACAACATTACTTTGAGTAATGAACAATAATCAGTTTCATAAATGTTTTAGTTAGCCGTGCACATACATGTAACTTTACCCAGTCACAGTACACGAGGATGAATAACATATATGAATCATTTTTTTTATTGTGGTCTGATTTGCAATAAACGGCCTTAAAGGTTAAGGTCGCTTTGCGTTTTCTTTACATTTCCGTTGATAGTTTTTTTCATGAATAACATATAAAAATAGTAAATGAACAAGTGTTCTTATAACGTAAGTAATAAAAACTTATGTGAGCAAATCTTTTTATGCGCCTAGAAACATATCTAAATTCGACGCGTATCATATTTTTTTTGTACCGATCTTGGCAGTTATTTTTTTGAATAGAACTATACATCGAAATAGGTCACAAAACTAAAAAAAATTGATGATGACACTTAAAAAAAAAGAGTATAATTTTTTTAAAAAACTGCAAACCTATGGATGGACAAATAGAATAGTTTAACAAGCTTTTAGGATTTATATGATATACAGTTAATTGAGGTCACAGCATTTTACATTTACATGTACATTTTTGACTACTTCCGTTGCACAGTGACATACCTCTAGTCTTATAACAGGAAGGACCCGAGGTCAATTCCCTGGCTACATGAGTAATTTGAATGGTGGTAGGATTTTTACGATTCCGGTTGTCTAGCTACTACCTTCGATGTCAGTCAGCTGCCATAACATAATTGACGTGCTTTAGTAATCATACATGTGGGAGCTAGAGTATTGTAGGCAAACACGCTTTACTATCTACGTCCTCATTGTCACTTAAGATCATGTGAAATACATGTCAGTATTAACCTATTGCCGATAAAAAATAATATCTAAAGGTAGAAAGGCATTATGCTATACAGTTACTTTAGATTGTGTATTTGAAAAAATATTACAGAAAAGCTAAAAATGCGTTTTTTGCATACAAAATGGAGTTTTTTTTTACTATTGGTATTGTATTTGTTTATCAGATCCTTATGGAAATAGGTACGAATTTTTTTCACGCACTCTGTCTTGCCACCATCAGATGGCGTTTCGAAATATAAATTCTATACAATTAATCCAATCGCAGTTAAAGTAGATAAACCTATAAATTTGTAACGTGAAAATATATTCGTGGTAAATAATATCGTAGACATTACAATTTGTCACGTGATTTGGTTACGACTCATGGACTTTCTGCAACAATCTTACTAGCACTGAAGTTTTCAATTTAGTTTTAATATAATTCTAATAAAATTTCATCGGATTCATTATAGCCGTTTCGTTAATTGTTCGAAGCGAACAGATGGACAATCACAAAAAAAAATTGGTATTTCTATGCATCGTATAAACATTCAAAGGAATTAAGCCAAATCTTATTTTGATTTTTTTAAACAGACATTTAATTTTTTTTTGTATAAATAATCAAACTTGTACTGTATCTTGTAACTTGTAATTTTTGTAACATTGATGTCAAGTATGTATTAGGCAATTTTGTAACAATACGCCAAAAGCAAACTCATACATAATTTTTTCATTAATGTAAAAATATTTGTAATCAGAACTTATAATAATTAATTGTATGAATCCCTTAAAAACATACTTTTACAATGATTAACAATACGGGACACAAGACTTAAATGACGTTTTTTGCCCTAATAGCAACTAACTTTGATTTTCACCTTATTCAAAAGGTAAGGCAATTGTTATTGACCGCTATATCATTATATCTAGAGCATTATAGCTATATTATCAGCTATAGTGCCCTTCAAAATGGAACAAAACAATTGTTTTGCCTTTCACCGCAATCGATTATAGTTCCGCCTAATAATTGAGCTATTTAATTTTCTCAAACTAGAACTAATTTTCGAAAGATTAAATTCGTCCACTGATATTATAAAGATACTACGTTGGCAAAACTATAGACGTGCTTATGCGACCCTATGATCTAAAACGGCCAATACGTCACATTTTGATGGCCTATTCGCGTATCCGAGACTATGTGATGTATCTATATTTAGTTATCAGAGTTTTTGAGTTCTTATTCGTATACTAATATTCTGGATTGCATCATCAGCACTGCCAAAAATTCGTCTTCATAAAATGTTTTTCGTTGTTGGCTGTGTCCAGGTTCAATATACTAGTATAATACTAGAACTGTGCGATAACAGACTTAATTCGGAATCATATTTAATTCTATTCAGATTAAAAATAAATCATCAAATTCGAGACTTGTTACAACTACTGTGTTCTATTTTTTTCCCCACACACAGGTTTTCTATTTTGATCGACAATATCCATAAATATAAGTGTCTAAATAAATATAGGATTTTTTGTTTAACGATCTAAATAACCGTAGTATGACACTAAAATAATCATTATTAAAATCGATAGGTTTTTATGAGATTTAGTATAATAATTGCTGATTAGTCCGGTTAATAATCAGTATAAATACTGTACATAGCAGCATTTTTAATTCCAATATTATGTTCTAAACCTAAAGTAGTCGCTTGTTTTAAATAAATACAATTAAATTGCCTTTAAATTTTGTATCAGCTCGAGATAAAATACACAAACGTTTAGTACTAAGTAATGTCTATTCAGTGCAGGTGTAACCTAGTTACTATATACTTAGTTCAACTCAAGACAGCTTTACTTACAAGTCAATACAAATTCTGTAAATTAATGAATAAGATTTATCGATATTAATAGAATTTTCCACGGTCTGTGAAACAAACTGGAAACTCGTCTTTGTTCGATTTTAACATATAGGTTCCTTATTTAAAACAAATATGTTTAAATTCATTTTATCACATCAATACAACTTAATCTGTAGTACTGTAATACAATTCAAAGTATAATCAAATAACTGTAATCATTTTTTAAACAAAACATAATCTTTTAGTTTAATTTATTTATATCCAGTAGTTAAAATATCATACTACTAAAACTAATTTGTAGAACATCATTGATCAACTGTGAAGTTTGTTCTTTTATTTTTTTTTAATTAAAAAAAATAGAAAACTGAATCTGATCTGCACATTAATAAGGACTGATTTTCGGAAAACATGAAAAAAATTTAATGTTTTTTTAAATGATTTGATTTAAAAAAAAAGTTTTCAATTACATACAAATTGAAATCCCTCATGAGGTAAATATTATGAGCGAACAACTAAAAAAACTTAATATTAATAAAAGAGTAAATTAATATTACCTGTCATGAAATAAAAATTATGTGAAACGACATTCATTTAGGAATCTATACACCGGTAAAACCTTTGAAACAAAAGCACCTATTATAATTAATACATTCTTCATATAAAATTCGTAGGGTCAATAACTGGGTCAAATGATAGACACGGTGGGTCAAGATTATCCGGTTGAACAAGGTATTGGCCCCTTACTATACGTTTAGTGACGAAATATATAACCTGTTGTTTGAGTCCCAAACCGGTACCGTGTTGCATTGCCACCAAGCTTATGCTTGTAAAAATTTTTGCGAATTTGTTTGGATATTTTCATGAACATTGACTTATATAGACATAATATTCATCAACAAATGCACTATAAGTTTAATACAACACTATCTAGGAAAGTCATTACACATGCAATGTGTAACAACAATTAAGCCTTTTTTGAATGAGAGATTCGTACATATGAGTGCCAAGTTTATTAATATAGCACCTTTAAACTAATGAGTCGTTTACATTAATCCTATTTTGTACTTTTGACAGATATCACGAACCTGTCTACTCGCTGTCAGAGCTCGATTTCACTTGATGTTAAGTAGTGACAATGAGGCATACACGGTGAAGCATGTTTGTCCAAAATATAGAAATAGAAGAAGCTTGTTTGTCGGAGTACAGCAATGTTGTTATGAAGGCAAATTAACGTTGTAATTGATAACTACCCAGGCGGTTTCGAAAAAGACTACAACCATCTAGATTCCAGCACTCCTGGGGCCGTTTATTGATCCCCGGACCTTTGTGTTGCAAGGAAAGCAGATAAACTACACCGCCACGGTGTCAATCACATTGTCAATTTGACGCCAAAAAGCCATAAAAATTGCAAAGTTGATTTGTAAAAATTTGTAATACTAATGGGGCTGAATGGGAAAAATTGACGTAGCTACATTTTGGTGGTATTGAACGACCTTTGTTATGTTGTACGCATTGCTTGTATATATTTTGCGCAAGGGTTCATTCGTATATTACAACTACGCAAACCAATAAACTCATGATGTCGAAATATACAAGGCCGACTCTCCGGCCTTGACTTATAGGAAAATAAACTTGACCAAGTTGATCGATCATTATAGATTCTATTCATCCTTACTGGGTATATATATTTATAATTAGAATAAAGGAACGTATAAATCTAGTACATGCAAGTTTTATATTAGCCTTTAGTAAGCCCTAATCCATATCGCCAAAAGATAACGCCGTCTCGAGTTTGCGTTACTCTAAACCAGAACACAACGAGCTACTATAGTTGGGGAGTGTAGCTATGATGGTGATATCAAACATCGTATATGCGAATTATATACTACAGTGGGGAATAAAGTCATTTTTACACCGTAACATAAAAATCCAATAAGATTTTTTATTTGTATTACAAGTCTATGTAACAAAGCTACTATAAGGTAGTGTTTGGTCGACAAATCAGAAATATCATTTTTCAAAGATGTCGTCATGAACAAAAATTATTTTCCTTTCTATAAATAACTATTTAGAAAACTATAAACTAAAAGTAAACGTTAAAACTAGAGAAAAAAAGAAAAGCTACAGGTCATCCTCTACTGGGGGAGTACTGAGCAAACTATTAGATGACGAGGCTTATTCTGTCTACCAAATAGATGCCGGCTCTGGTTCGCTTCAGAAAGCTTTCTGGAAATTTATTTATCTGTGTTTGGTTATTTACGTAATTTGTAGACATTAAATAAGTAGGTATAAATAATGAACTTGATGCTATTGGCATTCTGTACCAGTCCACCTTTAGGATAAACCCAAACAGTGTCGAAGCCGAAGTAGATTCGAGTGTATACAAATTAACGAACAATAACAAACGAGAGACCTTTTAAAAGGTCTGTATTATAGTAATCCACATTTTGTACGCCTTTTAAGTTTTGGTCACATTAATGTTTTTGCTTTATATAACAATAACTAACAATAACAATTGTTCGATCTTTTAAATTTTGTATTTTAATTATCGACTTCTGTAAACTTTTTTTTTCACATTAATATTAAATACGTTCAGTTTGCATTAGGTATCTAATTGCGTCCATGGCGTAGTGGCTTACAGCTTTCTTTGAAAGGCAAAAGTTCCAGATTCGTTTCGGACACCACATGAAAGTCTGGATGATAGAAGGATTTTTTTATCTAGCTAGCTGCTAAAATCAACGTTACCCTGCAGCACTAACAACACTGCTATGTTCCGACAGTCATACATATGAGAGAAAGAGTAATCTCGGCAAAGCATGCTTAATTATCTATAGCCTCATTATCATTTAAAATCATGTGTTAATAGAGGTCAAATGTAATAGCCCCTTGCCAATAAGAAAAGTTTATTGATATTGTAATTAACTTATAAAGAGGGATCCCTTTATCGACATATTCGATAATAAGAATATGTTTGAGAACGCTACATAGACTATTTATGTAATTACTAACACGATTTTTACTATTTATTAAAATGTATGTATGTAGTCCCTAAAACGATACATTTAGCTATCTAAATCTGTTTCAATTTCCGTGTCCTGAAACAAAAAAGAAAAAAACAAAAACTATTAAAGAAAATCTTCTTTAGAATTGTAGCGTAAACAAAGTAAATTAAATCTTTGCGACATTTAAAAAGATACTCGTTGCTCCTACAAATTTATTTCAATATTAACGTGTTTATTAGTTTAGTAAATGCTATATACACGTAATATCATCAAAAAAGTGATAGTCAAAAGACCCATGGGTGTTATCTCAGCGCAAGACACCATATTAGTGCTGCAATATTGATAGTAAGGAATGCCATGATGATCACTAAACTTCGGAAAGAAGACGCAAAGTAAGAAAAAATTGTAAAATAATTAGTGTATCTAGTATAATTAAAATATACGTTCACAAAAAAAATAATTTAAATTTTTTTAAAACACTGATAAAGGAAAAAAAAATTAAACAAAATAAAAATATAATACATTGATATTTTAGTGCTACTTTATAAAGCAATAATACAATTTTATGTAACATGTCGTGTTTTAACCCATTACGCGGCTGTGAGTGAATCCCTTGCGACTCGCGCTCTTAACCCGTAACTGCAACAATGAACGTGTTTTATTATCGCTCAATAATAAATAATCAGTCATTTTACAAACGTATATCAGTTCTTTGATCCCTACTTTTATATTTTTTTATTAAAAAAAATAATAGGCTATGGGCCAATACTTGAATTCGATTTAACGTGATGTTTGTAAAGTGACAATAAAGCCATAGAAGGTGAAGTGTGTTCGCCCAGAATACTTATGGTTCTCATATGTTTGACTACCAGAATGTAGAAATGCTGTTATGGCAACAGATGGATATTCGGGGTGGTAGTTACCCAGGTTGGTTTCGAAAAACCTTACTGCTATTTAGATACCAGTACACATGTAGCCTGGGAATCGAACTGGGAATCTCCGTGCTAGAAAGCAAGCGGTAAATCACTGCGCCCCGGAGGCGGAAAGGTGATAGGATACTTTATCAGTTATTAGGTCGTCCATTGATTTCCTACAATTTTGTTTTGAGAGAGTTCGTCGTTTTTTTTTTGCTTACAGAAAGTGTTAAGAAAATTTCGCGACTATTACTTTAATCTACGGAAAGAAAATATTTTATATACATCTATGAATCGACTGTAACTATGGTACTAAGTTATTTCAACAGAAAAAAAACTAAATTTAACACGTTTTAAGCTTCTTGTCGTATAATAGCAGTTTCGTTAGAATCATCTTATTGAAACTAAATAGCAATAAGATGTTATATCATAAACGTTGGATACTCTTTCTAATAATTTATTTTATATTTGTAATACCAAAAAAAACATAATTATTACAGATAACTTCACATTATTTAATTTACCATCACAACCTATTGCTCCATTCAAAATTTATGTATATATGTAATAATTTAAAGACAATCTTGCAATTACGGCATAATTTTGTCAGTTTGTCACATTGTTTCCCAACCCCATGGCAATATTTTTCAATGGAATATGATAATACTATTGAATATTGATTTCACGTAATGACAAATACATAAACATAAAACTCGTAGATGTCATGTTTTGATTTTAATAAAAAAAAACACGTAAGTAAGGTATAAAACTCGTTTCGCTTACCGAAATTCTAATACTTCTTTAATCTCTTCAACAATATCCACTTCTATACGAGCCTACTTTTTCCTACTAAACTTTGATAAATAATTGTGAAATTTCTGGGATCTGCTATTATGTTACGTTTGATTTCAGGTTCTGAATTGTATTAAAATATAACCAGCAGTTATTTTTTGATTAAATGCACCCGTATGTGATATTATAACTTCACATCAATTATCTTCTCTCATATTTTTGTCTCTATGAATAGTAAGGAGACAAAAGTAAATTTTACACAGCAATATAAATTAATGCATTTTAAAATTGATTACGTTTACTTAATTTATTAATTACGTGCTTTGCGAAATTCTTATAAAGGCATCGATAAATCGTATTGCGCTATTTCAAATAATTTTTTTAAAGCCTCCGATTGCATAACTTATCCTTATCCATTTGCTTTGAGAATTTCATTATAAACTTTCTGTCGTATAAACAAAAAAATTAAATGTTGCATCGATGGCTTAGATAACATCTTCAGAGTCTCCTGATACAGAGCCAACGTAAGTAAAAATTAAAAACTTATAGTAAAAAATAAAATATGCGAATTAGATAAGATATATAATATCCTGTCGGTGATTAAAACTAGTACGTAATAATAATTACTTTATGCTTAAATACTTGTTAATTTAATTAATGTCATTAAAATTATATACATAGAGATGAAACTTGAAAACATTTCTTCCAGTTATTTTTACATCATGAAAGTAAAATTATCCAGTACTATTGCACAGAGCATATATATAATATAATTATGTATTTTTAAATTTTATTTGTTAGTAATTTTGCAATCTTCGCCGATGATTTGCACAAGGATGCGTATTGCAATTGGTGTGAAGGTCTCAATAACATTTTTTATAATAAATCTTATATGCGTAATCATTGTTTTCATGTCATTAAAATTTTTAGAAATCTCATCAATATAAAAATTCTAATAAATCTAAGCAGTCGTTTTAATGTCATACGCTGTTATTAAGCACCTAATGGGGTGATTACATTTGCTTCTCTGACTCATCAATTAGGCCGATAAGACCACGCCAGCGTTCGCGGGTTAAGGCGAGGAGTCCTTCAATATCAACTCTATATCGTTCCGAGATCATTCGCCATTCTCTGATGGGACGTCACGGGCCGCGGTACGACTTTCTGATATGATTTTTGAAAAATAATTTCGGTTTTCATTCCCTGTGTTGTGTTTTTATCGGACAGTTGTTTGTGTGTGATTTTTCTTTTGTGACCTATTCAATTCAGTAAGTATTTTTTTATTCATAAATTGTATTAAACATTTTTATTTTTGCGTTGTGTATTTTGTGATGTATGTTTATTTATTTACTATTTAAAATTAAGTTTAATAACAAAATATAAAAAATTATAAACACATTTAGACATACAACTATTCATAAGAATAGTACAATGCGTAATACTAAGACCATCAAAAACATGTTACATTATAAGTATGAATAAATTCTACTACCCTCATCATAAATAACCTAATATTTATTAACAAATATTAATTTTAATTATCTTTAATCAAACACTACTCCATATTGCATCAGGAAGATCATATTGTTATAATTATCGTCCGAAAATACGTGCCGGTTTGTGTGCAACGGAATAATTAAGTCGTATTGCACAACCGTACATATAATTATAGCTCTTATTTCAAGGTGACATGGTCTTGAATGGCAAAGTGTTGCACAACAGAGAGGTTCGCTGTACGATGTTGCGATATGCGAATTTTTGATAAACTGCCTTATTTTATTTAATGCAATAAATAAATAAAATCCATTTATTTCATTAAAATTATCTAGAAAAATAAAAACAAGTAGCAAGAAATTACGTTTTTAGTTAATCATTTATTTAATTAATGGATAAGTAGTTACGTAGTGTGTGTTCCACAAAGCACATCCACGTAACTAAATTGATATTAATTATTATTCTAAATTGTTCTGCAACAGTTGTAGTAACTTTAATTTGGCAACTACTATTATACTTACGGGAGAATTATTTTACGAGTACATGGCTTAGTAATAATTATTATTTTTTTATACATTATTGCGATTTTTTTATATTATAAAAAGATACGTAAATTACTTCGTTCGCCTTCATTTAGTAGTTCATCTTTTTATCGGTTATGAGCTAACATTTAGCCAGGATTTCACCTGATGTTTAATGACAATGAAGCTGTAGATGGTAAAGCGTTTTCGCCCAGAATACATCTGGTTCTCACATGTATGACTGCCGAAACGCAGCAGCGCTGTTATGGCGGCAAATTGACAATAAGAGTGGTAGGACCAAGCGGGTTTGAAAAACCCTATCACCACCCAGAGTGTACTACTTCTGATAATCGAACCCGGGTCCTCCGCGTTACAAGGCAAGCGGTTAAACCACTGCGCCACGTAATTTATCTAAATCTATACAATGTCATTGTCATAAACTGTAAAATAGTGTATGGCAATAACGACATAGTATCATCTAATACCGCCTTTTCATTGTAATCATCTTCTGGCTTAAACTTTTGTTATAAGCAGCAACCGAGAAGAAACATTGGTGTTCAAAATGTAGTTGTTAGTTTTTTTTATATATACATTTAGTTTTATAACAGCCACGTATGTAGATACTTCTAAAATATTAGTGTTTATGTAGCATTTCTACAACTTGTTACAGGCTAACTGCATTTTCGTCTATAGCTCTTCGTATAAACCTAATTTAATTAACTTTAATTACAATTTAAAGAGCGTTTCATAATCACTAACACTACAATAACTGGGAAAAAACGTAGATAATGGGCGCATATAAAAATCGACTAGTGTACTCGCTTCACGGTTTATTTCAGTTAAGTTATGAGATGTAATATAATGTTCTTTACTTAGTGTTGCTAATCTTTGTGTATGGCTAGCACCGCATTAAACTTAACGCCTTAAGATAGAACAAATTAGGTTTCGCTGTCTTCAGTAGCTACATTACCACTCAAACATGGATAGTCACATTTTCATACTGGATAAAAAAACACACACCTACACACCTTTTCAGTTTTTTTTTTAGTTTTAGACACCACCTAGACCAGCAATGGCCAAAATTTCGCTGGTTCACAGTTCAAAACATGTTGAATGTACTTAATCATATTATGTTGTAAGATGCATTATAAAAATTTAATTCATAACGTTACGTGAATAGGTATAAAAACTGTCTAAGTATATTTTAGTGTGTCACAAATGATTTATTTTTTTCATAAATATATTAAACACTTAAAAATCATATTAATTGTTGGCTTGGTGTCAATTATTAATTCATTTATCTTTATCTGGAATGCACAATTTGTATATAAGGTATACTCAATGCCAGATGGTATTCTCTACCTATCTACCTTAGGTTTGAGAAGAAATGAAAGAATTTACTTGTTCATGAAGTCAAAAAGTTTGGAGACCGCTGATCTAGGCAGGACATCTTGCAAGACATCTAACGCTTGAGAATTAAAGGGTTTAGGTTGTATCAAATGAATTGATTCTTATAAGCAGATCTGTCTTTTTAAACAGTCGATAGCATATTTAACATTGCTGATTACCATTCCGTATCAAAATTTATTTAAACGTTTTAAATGTTCAGTGTTTACATGAAAATGCACTTTATAGCGTTGAAACTATGAACAAAATGTAAAAACCTTAAATGAGTTAACAATTTGACTGTGTTGTACTCAGGTAACCCGATGTCATCACTACGAAATTAACTCGAATGACACATCAAGCAACAACCTCAATCTTTTTTTGCTGACTGATTTATCTCATGGAGAAAGTGTTGCCACAACTATACAATGCATATAAATCTTTCTTTGTAGACAATTCCAATGCTATTAAACGATTCTTTTCTTTAAGACCTTTGTGGAGAAAAGGAAAGATTTTATTACAAATGCTGACAACGTGTTTTGTTTATAATTTCATAGTAGATAAATATATCATGTCTAATTGTTAACGATAAGTATAGAGCTCCTTTCAATGTACTGTTATTCTGTAACTAATATCCGAAATTTTCTTTAAGGTTTTTCTTCTCTTTCTATTCTTAATCGCATTTCTATATTTTAGACTTAGTGTCGCAGCGAATAGCCCTATATACATGTAACACGGGGTTTCCCGATTCGATGCTAAAATCACTTAAGTTCGGAAGGAGTAGACTTTTACTGGATCCGTCATTTCGACGGACCAACCCTACATAAAAAGTTCCTTAAACTAATATGCGTTTGACTTTTTAATTTTTTTTAAACCGCCTCTGGTGACATTGTTCTGTACATTTTATTGCAAAACAGTAAAAATAAGAATACAATAATGTACAAAATTACTTCAGACTCGAAAAGCAAATCATAAAAATGTGTCGGTAAATTCAGTGTTAATATTGATCAGCCGCTGTAACAGCTTTACTGTATTAAGGCTGTCAAATATAACAGATTGTACTGGTGAGCGCTTCAAATTGAAGTCAATAGTAATATTTTTTAAATCGCCACTAAAACTTAATTTAAGGAGAATTTTGACCGTCGTCAACTAATTTAGAAATAGCGGTTTCCCCCATTCACGCCCCGATTAAAAAAAAACGTACATTTCATATTATACTAGTGTTAATTATTATTACATTGGTGTTACAATAAATAAAATGGGAGGACTATTTCATTTACTCTTTAGCATAATAATATATGTTAACTAACATAGAAAGTCTAATTAAACGTTCGATCGTGCAACGGTTACGAAGACGCACTTAATTAGTTTCAACTTTAGCTGTCATTAAATACGGTAACGTTATTCGCGTAGACTAACTTAAGTAAGTGGACAATACAAATTACAATACGCATGTTCAATTTCTCATCATTTACAAATGTACCAAAAATTAAATGAAAATTTGTTAATGAAATAACCTGAAATAACCCAATGAAATATTTCGACCAGCTTGGTTTTTTACCTATGTTTAAAATTACACGATATTATGCACAGGTACTATTCAAATTGTCATTGAATATTAATGTGTTTACATGTGTAGTAATTAATATAATTAAACATAATAACAAAACGAAAGTTGTCTCGATTTTTTTATTGTATTTATTCTATGACTTTAGTCTGTCCAGTTTTTAAATTGACTTAAATGTTAACTAGTATAAGATACCTCCTCCTATTTAATCCATTTTCAATTTATTATAAATACAATAATAGCGGCATATATAAATTGATTAGGTCGTACATAACCGGCAGAAATAATCCTTAATGATGTCACCCAATAAACTGATGGCTTTTCACTATAAAATAATTAATTATATTTATTAATTATTACATAGTTATGAACTATGTCATTAAATTTTACTTATACAATGATTCCGAAATCTTACAATATAATAGCTATAAAATTAATCAAATATTGCAGTTAATTGAGTAGAACCTCTTGTGAAGAGGTAAGTAATTTATATGTACTTATCTTTATTATTATTCTCGTTATCTACGGATCTGGCTAAGAATTATATGTTCAATGTATAAACGTCACTTTACAAATATCTCAGGTTACAAATATGTATATATATATATATATATATATACTGTATTCACTTTATATATATATATAGTGAATACCATACCTTTTTTCGGTACAAAGTAACACAAATTTAATCAAAACAGTATTTTTAACATTTTAATACTATTGAGATATTTCAGTATGAGGCATAACTTTTTAGTCTATACTGTAGGAACCCACAATTTTTGTGATAAAAGTCTTAAATGTTGTCTCATAAAATGTCCTGATTCCCAAGTTTCATGACTATATAGACAGATACGAAAAAATCTTTTCTTTTCTATGTTCTGAATAAAGTACGTTCATTTAAAATTTTCAAAAGTTATTCAATGTGTAGTTTCGATTAAGTTACAGTTTTATAATAACGTGTATAGAGATTATTTTTATAATTACGTTAGTTTAATTTAATTATATGGGTATATTTAACATTTTTTTTCAGAGACAAATCGTCGAACGTGGTTAACTTTACATCATCAGCTGAGATCAAAGTGACGTGGTTAGAGATGATTGATGCGGGGAGGGAAATCATCATGAACCGTGTGCCTTTAAATGGTGTTGTATGGTAAGTTCATATAAGTAGTAGTTCAACTGCCTCTACGGGCTACGTGAGTTTAGATGGTGGTAGAGTGTAAAAGTTGTTTTATGGGGTGACACGACTTTCGCATTCATATCTATTATTATGAACTCCGAGTAATCATTGGTTATAAAAGATTTCTGGTCTTTATTGTGAAACTCGGTTACATTCTATTGCATTATTCTCCCATACTACTTGTTTCTCATAAAAGAACTTAATTTAAAAGAAAAAATATGAATCACTTTTAACTATGAACTGATCTAAAGAGATATTTTATTTTTGTAAAATGTCCGATCTTCAATACCTACAGATATTTTTCTGAGATAATAATAAGACGTGTAGAAGCTGACACTTTTGACATTGATAAGTATCACAGGTACCCAGGTGGCTCGATGAAACATTCCCGAATTTATCACAATATCTGCGTTCTGTTCTTACACTGGATACCGGCGGTAATCGTCGACACTTTGCTCTATTGTCTCGGTTACAAACCGATGTAAGTATATCTTTATTTTTTAATCTGTCCAAATTTTCTTACCGGGTAAAATTATGGTGTAATAAACGGATCATGCACGAAGATTTATTGATAAGACAATATTTAATTATTTCAGTTTAATGCGTGTCCATCGCCGCATTAGTAAAGGATTCGATGTGTTCGAATATTATACCAACAATCAATGGGATTTCAAGTCCGACATCGCCCAAACTGTGCGACAGAGACTCAACACTAGAGAGAGACGGGACTACAAAGTCGATGCTGTTGGTAAGAATATTTACAGTACTAAAAATTGTTATTAAAAATTGTTATGAATATGTAGGATGTTCACACAACATCACATTGCGTAGAGACGTAACATGGTAAGAATACAGATCTCAGCTATTTCACTTGTTACCGTACAAACCGGAACAGTCATATTTACACACTACTTTTTGATAGTAGAAGTTAACCCTGTAGGGTACGTACCTAGACAGACCCGTATTTTCTTAACTTTAGTACAGTTTCGAAAATAATATATATTAAAATTAATTTTTGCTTAATTTTTTATCACTTCTTATTATTGTAAGTTGTGTACCTTTTGCAAGATAATTATAATTCAGTTTTCCTCTCAAAGATTAATATTAAAAATGTAGTCTTGTGTTATGTTGGCGATAAGACACGTTAGAGGATTATTATAGTTAAACAATTAAGATAAGGCATTTGTATAAGGTAATTACATTAGATTAAAGTAATATATAGACGAATAAGTATTAAAGTTTCTGATAACAGGTCTTGATATATCGCAATACTTTGAGGACTGCATAAGATCTGCTCGCAAATATATCCTTAAAGAGTATGATGACACTTTACCAGCGGCCCGAAGGCATATGAAGATGTAAGTATACATTTCCGATAAGATGATTTTTTGTCGATGAATCTGTTGTTGTATTTTCTATGCTTTAAAACGACCAGATGAACGCTTGCTTGAAACTTTGTCATGTCGAATCTAGTTTATTTCTATTAGCAATGGACTAACACTTCACCTCAATTTCACGTAAACTTACGAGACAATGAGGCTGCGATGTATACATATTATGGTTACGAGTTAACGTCTTAGCTTGCCTCAGTTAATTCATCACTAGCTTCAACCTTCTATCATAATAGCACTTCTGTGTACCGGCTACACTTTACATTTCACAATCTACGCCCCCGCATGCGAAATCTCGTAAAATCGAGATCAAGTTTTCTCCATTTCTGATAGTTTTACCAAAATTAATATATTTTTTTTCGTGGGGAAATCCTACATTGGATACTCCTCCACTGCGGCGAGTTATGCCCGACTCTTACCGGCTAAAATCCCACGGTGTCCATTTTCTTCGCCTTTGGTCGAAACTACGGAAACGCCTTCGCACACTACCGTAGATTTGACTGTGTGGACCGTGCACATGTTCCTTCTTGTGAAAGGAATAAAAAAATATATAAATACACCTACTTATTTTTAATATTATATTTATCAAATTTAATGGTTTTGTCGTTTCAGTATGTGGTTCGTGGATCTAGTAGTAAGGTGTTTATTCTGGGGACTGATAATCTACTGGCTGAGCGGTTGGTTCACGTCACTGTATACGGTCGCGGTGAATTACAAGGACACGCCGGCTGTTGTGGGCACCAGCGCGTAACGCGTTCTGTCGATTTTCTAAGATGTAAAACGGAATTGTGATAAGAAATTCGAGGTAACACGGATTGTGTGGTGGTACTTAGATAAATCTTTAAATCCACAAACATGACCTTCAACTGTTTCAGTGGTGATGTTGAATCAAAGAATATGACACCGATAAAACTAAATCAGAGCGGGATGAGAATCAAAAGTACATCTTGCTTATTATCTTTGTGACCATATGTATTTCTACCAAATGGTCTTTTATACTAATATTGAAAAACAGTTTTGTTGAGTAACATTAGTAATAATTTTTCATTTATAAATGATAACTTTGATATATTGTATTTAAGACTGACAGAAAAGTGTTTTATACTTAAGACTGAACGTGGTGAGATTATGGAATTGATATAGCGAAATTAACTTCTTGATTTGGAAAAGGACATCTGTTTCAATTAGATATATGAAACGAAATTATAGCATGTATAAGTAAAATAAATTATATATTTTAAGGTGTTTAATGAAAATGGGTGCATATTTTGTTCTATAAAATAAATAATTGTCGTACATATTTTAATGTTTTTTCTTTTACCTCTCCACATTTTTAATTATTTTTACGTTGCGAGAAATAGTATCACTATAGGAGTAACCAGAAATTGTATTAGCCTTCTAAACATATGACAACAAAAAATTGTGACGGCATTTGAGCGCAATGGTTTACTGCTTGGCTTGTGATGCGGAGATCCCGTGTTCAATTCCTGAGCCACAGCAGTGGAGTCTAGATGGTGGTAGAGTTATTCAAACTCGTCTAAATTTGCCGCTATAACAGCATTACTGGGTTCCGGTAGTCATACATGGGAGAGCCATAAGTATTCTAGGCGAATAAGCTTCACTTTTCGACATAATTGTAACTTAACATTGGGTGTAATCTATGTCAAATGTTAGCCTATAACCGATTAAAAAAACATATCGCCATCTCGACTCGTCCATTGTAAATATCTAGTTATATAAATAAAACAGAATACTAAATAAATGAGTAACCTGATGATAATTGTAAATTTTATTAATGGATTGGCAATAAGAAGGCGAACCAGCAACGGGAAAAATTGGAAAAGAAACACGTAACAATTGTCTATATACAGATTTATGTAAAACACTTACACAATACCATTTACGCCATTAATTATTATTCATTATTAATACATTCGAACGTTTAAAGAACATAAAAATATAAAAAGTGGTGCCGTAACATTTTAAAGATACTCTGAAATACGTGCGCTTGGAATTATGTATCCGTGACTCGAATTTATAATTAAGGTACATTCATATTAACAGTTGAAAAATTTTAAAATTATCATATTTTTATGTTCCCGACTTGCACTTCCTTCTTTAATCATTTCACTTACGTCATCTATATCGAGTAATTAAAATAAATTTATTAAATTATTATTAAATAGGGGGCGAATGGCAACTTTGCTATCGTAAGTACTTAAGTGAGGTAAGTATCGTAATTGTTTAAGTAATAATTTAGCAAATAACCCGACCACTACTGTCGAACGTCAGCCCACGGCTTTTTAACAATCATATACGAAAACTTAAAGTCGGAAAAGTATTGTAATTTTAAAGTTGGTGCTTGAATAATTTCGATTAGTCCAGAAATTAGCACAATATTTTCGAAAGATTTACTTTAAGTTTATTTTTAAATCGACTGAATTTTTTGAATTTTATTTTATTATATTAATTAACACTAAATGTTATAACGAATTAATTATAAGAAAAAAGCAAAATTTTATCCCTATTTTTACTTTTCCGTTAACTTTTTCAGGTTTTTGCTGATTATATTAGATGCGAATTATAAATTATAATTTATTCTGAGCCAAAAGCTTTACATTCATAAGTAGTTTTCGCCATATAGCTTCACAAATGTCTAATTTAATTTCAAATGAGCTGAAATTAACCGATAAAATGTACACTCTTTATTTATAAACGCTGAAACTTGTCCGACTTTTTGGGATATGTGACATTATATTTCGACATTGAATTGCATAAGACTTACATTGGTCATTCTTATTTGTAAAATCAATTGGTCGAGAATTCATATTATTAAAATATGGTTGATACTATACGTGCACCATTTATTTAATTTATAATTTAACGCAGACGACCAGATAAAAATCGGAAGAGGTAATATCCTGTTGCCACCTGGAATAATCTATGCACCCAGTACAATCTGTAAACAAAATATATCTGTTATGTACAGTCACAACAAAAAGACAGATAAAAAAATCATCAATAAAATGGCTAAGGTTTTAAATATCTCAATACTGAAAGATGTATCAATCTATGAATTTTTACATATTTACCCTCTAAACATTAAGATTTCGCACCGTTGAGCATTTATTAGATAGTGTTTGTATTTGTTGCTTATCATTTACATTTTATCTTTTTTTAATAGTGTATGCCTTTAATAAAGTTGACACATAAATATCAAAGAATGAACAGCTGAGAGTCAAAAATATTTATTTAAGACTTAATTAGATTCGATTAAAAATTATCATATAATAAATCTATCAGCGAATGAAATAAGAATTATTTAAATTAAAAAGTTTTAGTAGCAGTTGGTTTAGCTATAACAAAACTGCAAAAACACATTCGTGAGAAGACACACTGAGTCTGGATAATGGAGACGTTCTTGAGGTCCGAAAAGATTTAGAATAGGTTATTCAAATCCAATAGATAGATAATTTGCAAACTGTAAATTTTTTGTAAACCATGCTTACCTTTTTAATTTGTTTCTTGCGTTGGGTAACGATTCAACGCTGTCCTTCAAAATGAACCGTCTAATGCCAAGCATGTACGCCCCTATGTACGAGTCCCAGTTAAATTGCGTTGGCCAGTGTGGAAAAGCGCTTGAATCTCTTGCACAGTTCGCTTCTTCGTGAAGAGCCGTGAGTTCCGATATTCCAAACTGCCATTCGTTGTTAGCAAAATATTCTCCAGTAGCGGCAGCCATTTTGAATCGCCTTGCTAACTTCATCATACTATAAAAATAAATTATATACATTGAACTATTACACAAGTTTGTTTGTAAATACAGTGTGGTACAAAAACATTTTTTTTTTAACACAAAATGTGGTCATAACATTCAGCATAAATGTCTTTAGTGTATGTCGAAAACAACAATATGTTCAAGTTACCTATAATGATTATACTCACATGGCTTTACCTCCTCGTGCTCGTAATAGCATATCGTAGAGGAAGGCGGGCAAGAAATGACAGGTTATCTCCCAAAAGGTATTTATGAATCGCGATTCGGTGAATGAGAAATTCGGGTACCACATAACGTACCTGCAATGTATTCAAAATTTAATAAGTGCAAAATGTTGTGCGTAATGTTTACACACTTTTGTTTCCTGCTTAGAAGGTCGCTGTAGTTAGTTATATTAGTGTGATAATGAGACTTGACTTTATATGTCTCAACGCAACGATAGCGTTGAGAGAGAGAGAAAGAGATGTGTTGCTACGGATACATTCCAAGCAATACCACATTGTTTATGATAGGTCTACCACTTACAATCGAGTGAACAACATGTTTATCTCGTCGCTTCTTTATTTTAATGTCATCCTTTACTAAATTCACTGAAATTCACCTAACATAAAGACTCACTTGGTTGGATTTTCTCTGGCCCATTTGAGACAGAGCTGAATGAAATTGCCCCACTGTAGCGGGTTGATTGAACCGGATGTTACATTGTAAACCGGACAGTGTCCAGGTCTGAAAAGAAAAAAAGAAATAATTTACGAAAAAAAAAAACATTCAGATTTGACTACATTTACTAATTCTAAAATGTTAATGGTGAAGTTAATATATTGAAATACCAAGAGTGCTTCAGTGTTTTAAAACATATCTAAATTGACTTTTAACAAATTATAATATTTATTGTCATATAAATCTTTTTACCCACGTCACAAATGTGGCTAAGAAGTATAAGAAAAATATTCTTAAAGCGACGGTGGCAATTGTTTGCTATGCAAACTTAACAAACAACGTTTTATATTCATGACGGGAGGGTATCACTTATATTGTGATCAATTTTCTGTTCGACTCATCGTTTAAAATTAAATTAAGTCATTTCGGCTTATCAATAACTTGTCGAAGTATTGTTAACTAGCTAAGCCTAGCACTCAATATACGCACTGTTTGACTCCTTGTCTCCAAGCGGCGAGAATACAGCTATTAACAACAAAATCGACCGGTACCACGTCTATGACGTAACGCTCCTTGCAATATCCTGAACGATAGGTGCCGCGAGATATTTCCATGATTAAACCTGCAAAATAAGACATCAATTTTTAGTTCAATTTAATAAACTTATTTGATATTGGTCGTTTTAACAGCATTCTCGTCTTTACCCTGTCTGATCGAGCGAGAGTGTTCTATAACATTTTAAAATAAGAATTAATATGTAGATGTTTAAGAATATTGTTTTGTTTTCTATGAGGGTGATATGATCATTTTGTTATCAAATCCTCATTAATGAAATGAATTAAAAAAAAACTGATAAATAATAACAGAAAAATAAGTTAGAGCCGTGTTAGAAATAAAGATAAAATTTTATAGTAATCGTCAATATGTAGTAGTTTAGTGGTAATTATAGCTTTCTATAATTAGTGATGAAGTTTATGTCTATTTAAAGTTTTGTAAGCTGTCAAGCGCATGATTTTTTTTTAACTGACAAGAAAGTGTGGTAAGGGGTAAGACCACTAATATCAAATATAGAATTCGATTAATTTGAATAGTGCTTTTGTTGAAACTTGAAAACAATTTAACTCCAAGGACGAGAAATTGGAAAAATGGATATCCAAAACATTTTTGTTATTTTCCCACTCATGGAGTTGCTTCCCGATATTTTCAGATGAAACTCGATCTATTTTTTATGAGTAATTTTTTTGTAGAGAATTATTATTAGGAATACTTCCCTCCCTACCATCCAATTATAAAGTAGACTTATGAATGCGTTTCCAAATGGTGAATAAGTGAAAAATACAATTTCAACGATAGGAAATACAAGCCTGACACTATAATAACCACTTTTAAACGCCGACAAATAGAATCAGGAAGCCAAGTTAAGTGCAGGCAGTACCACTTTCCAACGTTGTCAAGTTACAAAACCGGCCGTAGTCTATTTTAGTACTCTTATTTGTAACTTCTGTTATGATTCGACAAACATTTAAGGTATAAATTTTCAAAATAATAGTATTGTATAAATTTCCCGATCGCTAGATAATTGTTATTTCAAGTATTTGGCGATCTTGAAATTTATATTTTTTGAACACTCAGAATTTTAGTATACCCAACGTTATTACGTTAAAACAGCAGGAGGAGAGTTTGTTTTATGTATTAAAAACTGCCTTTATGAAAAAACAAACTGTTATAAAATATCCATTATATATTACGTCAACAACTTCTAATCCTTATCATTAAAATAAAATATTATAATGAACATTCTATAAAAGTAACGTGAACGTTCTGTTTGGAGCCTAAAAACGTATCGCAAAGTGACGTTTATGTGACACTCGTTTTATGTCTTTACTTCTTTTACTTTTTGCTTAATGTCTTCTCTTCAAACAATTCTGGCGAAATCGTATACACTTTATGAGATTACGTTTTTTTTGACATCTATCTGCATACATAATTTACAAGTAAAAATTCTTATTTGTAATGTGTTGTCATCGATGATTCTTTAGTGGTATTAGTTATCTACTTCTATATATGTTGTAA
This sequence comes from Pharmacophagus antenor, assembly GCA_018245475.1. Classification (NCBI taxonomy): domain Eukaryota; kingdom Metazoa; phylum Arthropoda; class Insecta; order Lepidoptera; family Papilionidae; genus Pharmacophagus; species Pharmacophagus antenor. Next base: position 28,597 of record DWQX01000584.1, read on the forward strand.
TTTTCTTTTCCGTTAATTCAATAAATAATAATAACATGCTCACCTGTCACTCCGTAGATGTTATCAATCCAACCGGGGAATGGTTCTTGAAATGCTGCGGTAACTAGAAATGTAATGTTTATTTATTTAGTTAAATGAAGTGAAGGTATATTAATTTTTTCTTAAAAATATTGTCACTAAGCAATGCTTTTATCCCATTCTTTGAGATGGAGTCACCTCTTCCTAAGATCACACGATTGAATGAAATGAAATAAATGTTACACAAGATGTCAAAATATCTATAAACCAACATAAACTGAACAATTTAAAATTTTTAATATTATTTAGGTCAAAAAGTAACAGAGGACTGCTAGCTCTGTAGCATAGATAAATAAATTGCATTTTGTTAAATATCGATTTTGGAGAAAAGATTATTATTATAAAGGTAATAATTATTATCTAAATAATTTAACTTTAAATTAATATTAAACAGTTTATATGCTTATATACTGATACTAAACCTGGAATAATATATAAAGACAAAGTAATTTTAGGTCCACGAATCCATGAATGTTTATTGGCTCCATGAATCAGCTAGTCCATTGGTGTGGGACAAACCATATGGCGCACAATCGATGCCGACCTAATGACTATTTTATTAATGCCATGAGAAAAGACACGGGCGCCTTGAAAATTACACCCTAACAACCATCAAAAATCGATAGATGCCGGTCTACGTGTATAATGCTTTTTTAATAACCTATACAAGAGTGTTATTTTAATAGAGGGTACTTTAATAGTAATTTAGGAGGCAGGAAAATAATAAAAAAAATATTAAGGAACCATAATAATTGAAATCTCTATTAAACACTTGATAGTTATTTAATAATGCAATATGTGGATCAGAAAAATTGTCTTATTACATTAAATTTCAACAGATAGGTTTTTAACAACTTTTTATTTTAAATTATTTATATCAACACTGTAAACGACGACCATTTCTTATTAAAATATGATACTTTAATTACGACGAGGTTAAAAGAATTTCGACATAGGCGTTAGAATAAAACAAAAATTAAAAAAGCTTACTTCTTTTCGCTACCTCCCCTTCTGTGTAATCAGTTAAAATTAAACACGACACTAACTTTAACGTTGAATAAAATCGTCGATTAATGTAATATGAAAACAAAATATTAAAAAAAAATGACTAACAAAAATCAAGAATATGAATAACATTGCTTTAAACCAAACAAAACAAATGTTTATTGAATATTTTCATAGTAATTTGACCGTAATATGTAAATTTCATATTGTTGCAACTTATATGTACTTAATGTCTTTATGACTGAAATGACAAATTGTGTAAATTAAGATTTTAACATTATGCCATTTTAACATTTAAAAATGATAAACATTTTTTTATCTCTTAAGGATAATCTTTAACGCAGAATTAGATTTACGTTAGAAGTGTGAGGGCATCATAAAATTCTACTAATTTCATAATAAATATTTAATGTGTAATTCGTGATTGATTTAGCGTAATCTTGATAATAATGTATGAAACAAGATTACCTATGGATGGTCTAATGATGCAGACGGGTAGATTTGTATGGCTGAATACAATCGACTCGGCCAATGCTTTGGTAAGTGTATAAGGATTGGGATGTTCCCCCTGAAACAAATCACCGAAATGTATTAGAGTTTTAATATGGCCAGAATATCTGAATTATTGATCTCATTAGTTTTAGCATGGCTTGCCTGTAGAACAAGTCCAAACATTTAAATACAAATATATATTAAAGCAAAATTTTATGATGACATTTTTTATTATTGTAATTCATGTCATTAAATAGATAAGGTATATATAATCTCTTTGTGCTCGTATCAAGATACTAAAAAATATATATTATTGATTTTATTATACTTTGCTGTATAAATAAGGGAAGCTAGGATTTTTGCCTGTATTGTATTAGCGTCACTGTACGTGTTTAGTACGTAATATCGTAAAGTTATTAAAACAGTGGTGAGAATCTTACCGAAGAAAGTGGTTTAATCCAATGTACGACTATGACCAAGACATTCGCAAGGCTAAAGTGGAAATTTCAAATCTCGGGTTAATAAGAAAGTAGCGTATAAAACTGTCGCCAAGAAGCATCGTGTAATTATAAGAGTTTTGAATAAGAAAACTTTCTAACTAAAGATATTGAAGAATGAGACCAATGAATAAATATAATTTATGTATTACCTGTAATATTTCCGATATGACATCCACAGTATCGGACGGCAGCATTCTAGTGCACCGTATTATACTGTCCGGATCATAGGGCGGTGGGTACACACGCTCTTCGATGTGAAACTTTGGTGCGTTACTATACGCTGTAGATACGTGGACTAGAGCCTAAAAAGATAAGAATAAGCTCATTTAAACACTATCGTGCTAGTTATTTGTATAACCCGAGGATCTCATAGACTATACATTATAAAAAAAAACAACAAAAAAAAAATCTTTATCGGTTATGGGCTAATACTTGACCTCGATTTCACCTGATGTTTAGAGACAATGAGGCCGTAGATAGTAAAGCATGTTCCACCAGAATAAATCAGCTTTCACATGTTTTACTGTCGGAACATAGCAATGCTGTTATGGCTGCAGATTGATATTGAGGGTGGTAGCTAGACTGACGGGTTTGAAAAACCCTACCACTATCCAGACTCCACTAATCCTGTGATCGGGAATCGAATCCGAGACCTCCGCATTACAAGGCAAGCGGGTAAACTACTGCGCCACAGAGGCAAAAAAATGAAAAAAATATTTTATAATTCTTTGATTTAGGCAATCGCGTTTCACCTCCACACATTACACGCTATTAAATATGGGATTCATCAAGGTAACGTCTGGATCGAGAAATTATGTAAAAATGTGTACCTGTAACAGAGGCATATCAGAAGCTAGCTTTAGTAGATAGGCGGTCCCTTGTACGTTCAGTGCAGTCGCCGCTTGCAAGGGCTCAGTGAATTTAACGGTGGCCGCTGAGTGGAACACGGTCGTAACAGTCCTCAGCAGTTCCCTCTGTTCGGCGCTGACGCCCAGGTTAGGCGCCGACACGTCACCGGTTATCGGGTAAAGCTTGCTGAGCCTCTCCGGCCATCTCGTCCGTATACGATCGAAGACCTGTTGACATTATTTCATTGGTAATTAGCTCTCCAAAAAATGTTTAAACTTCCACGACCTCTATACATGTTAAGTAAAATTTCGGATGTTTATCGCGTCGATATTTACAACGTACGATATCTTTATACCCCGACGTTACGACGGATGTCGCATCGGTCGTGGTCGCGAAGTAGTCTATGCATACTTGTATGGAAAGTCGCACCTTACAAATATTAATGCGTTAAAAATCTGGAAATTTATTAGCATTTTGTCAATAAAATATAAATGCCTTATTAATTATCACAAAGTCAATTAATAGAAGGAAGGAATAGGTATATTAATTAAACAAAATAATATATTGTAGCAGTGTTGTATGATAAAGGCGATACTTGTTACAATTTATAAATTCCGAAGTTTCCTTTTGATATAGCTTAGAAAGAAAATGTGATGCAGCTAACAAGATTATTGTCGTTTATTTTATTATTCCCGTAAGAAGTAGAATGTGCTACTTTGAGAATACGACAGTGACACACTGTTACTATAAGTCAATATAGATAATACTTTTAAGCTGTGGCGCCAAGTGGCTCTGTAGGCCATGCACAATATGCATATAAGAACTAATATTACACTAAGTAAAATAAAAATAAATCATAAGTTTATGTATCATATAAGAGCTAGTCTTTAGAAAAAAAAGGATACTACATAATAAACTTCGATGTTACTTTGTCTCGTTAAAAAAAATAAGCAGTTATTTTATTTATATGAAATAAACATGATAATTATTTTTTTAATTCGAACAATTTGTTATCAATTTTGTTACGTAATTTTGTCGAAAGTATATTTCAGTGAAACACAAAATCTAACTGCTTTGTTTAAAGCTCGTATTATAAACTAGGTTTTATAAACATAATCATAAACATTAATAAAGTTCATATAACTTACGTTAATTAGAGTAATTTTAAACTTTATAAATAATCACTCATCTGTTGTTTATTTTGATATACTAAAAACGTTTTAGTAAAAGCATACATACCTGCGGACGTTGAAATTGGGATAGCATACCTGATTTTTCAGCAGTTCCTTATACCTTTGTTCGACCGTCAGCCCCCGCTTTGGTCTCATGAGCACATAGATAGTCTCGATACCACCGCAACTCCTCAGAAGTTTCTCGAGGAGTGCTTTTCCAACGAAACCCGTCCCCCCTGTTACAAGGATTACTGCACCATCGTAATAGTTTGATATAGCATTGTTGTTATGATTATTACCAGAGTTACACTCCTGGTTCAAATTTGGGGTGAAAGGGTCGTTCCCGTTGAGACATTCCATATTTTTTCTGTTAAAAAATTATCAATGATTTGTATTAAATAAAATATTTATGTTTATATTTATTAATTAATTTGATTATTCTAGTACTAATATTATTATTAAAGAACTTTTTTGTATCGGTTATAGGCTAATATTTACCTCGATTTCACGTAATATTAAGTGACAATGAGGCCGCAAAAGCATATTCGCCTAGAATACTCTGGTACTCACACGTATGACTGAAGCAACATAGCAATGCTATTATGTCGGTAGATTGATATTTGGCAACATTGATAACAATGGCATAATAAAATAACACAAATATCATACATACTGGTAAATGTCCATTTTTTATTATTAATATTGACTTTTGTAACTCCCGGTATGCACCACTGCTTCCGCAATATTATTTCTGTAACATTGTTGTTAAATGTTTTGCACACGTGTTTTATCCATATTCAATATTCATATAATAAATAGATATAAAAATTTATAGTAACGTTAAAAAGATATTGGTAAATTGATACAAGAAATCCGCAAGTACCATTACGATTAACAACCTGATTGTTAATATTTTTAATATGTATTTGAATAAACATTAACGTATTTCTGTGTAAAATAATCATGGTCTAAGTATGGTTTTAACTAAAAAATGACGTTGATGATGATATTGTCACCACACATTCATTGTTTATTAATTCCTGTTGATTAGACATCAACGCGCGCGTATAGGACACAAGTACACAATAAAATTAATTTAACACGTACCACTTTCTTTCCGAGTCAAGGTAAAACGATTCGATATTGTAAACGGCGAGATTGTAAAAGTAAAGTTTAAAAAATTTCGCCACAGAGGTGATGTAATCTACACTTTGTGTTTTGCTCTTGATAATGTTCATTCTATAGGTAGCCGATTTCATGTCTACTTATTTATCAAACGTAAAGTTGCCGACTTTGAGGAAAAAACATTAACAAAATTTATATTCCATATATTTTAAATATAATTGCGTGGAGCAACAGGCATATTTTTATCGGCAATGGGCTAACACTTGACCTTAATTGACACATGTATTAAACTATAATGGTTGTTAATATGTTTTAGTATCTATTTAATATATCTTGGTAACAAGTAACAATGGGATGGTAAATGATAAAAAATAATCTGACTCTCATATGTATGACTGCCGAATGCTGTGAGCATTATTGTGTTGGCGGTAGATTGACATTGAGGGTGGTAGCTACCTAGGCGGGTTCATAAAATTCTTGTCACTATCCAGACTCCGTAACTTATGTAGCATAGGAACTCAATCATTAATCACCGTGTTACCAGGCAAACAATAAATGATTGCGCCGCGGATGAAGTCGAAGTTTTATTCTCATTTGATAGATTCTGGGACAGAATCAACAAATTATGTTCATAAAACACAGAGCAACTACTTTTGTTTAAAGTAAATAAATGTTTTTATTGTATGTTTTCTTTTATATCTACGTCAAAGCAATTATAAAGAGACTTTAAGTAAGTATATTGGAATTAGCTGCCTAAGTTTACGTTTATCTATCAACATTATATGCAAATGGGTCAGCAATCAAGAAATTGAAGTAATTACGATGATAACAAAATAAATTTATGTATTGCCTTACGTGAAAGCCATTTCTTTTAGACAGAAATATTAGATTACCCTTTGATGATTGTGATAAAATCATATCGTGAATAAATAATTTTATCAGAAACTTCATCATTGCTATCATCATTTCTTTTTTTTTTTTAAAACCACTGTAATGTGATCACTTAATGTAAACTGTTATACCTATTTAGTTTATGAAAATACACTTAACAATTTCACACATTCAAGAAACTCAAGTCTGTCTCAAAATATGCATCATTACAATCAGTGTGTTAATTCGTCAAGATAAATTTTGAACAAATTTTTCGAACTTAATAGTGAGATAATAGAAAACAGTTGATACTGCACCAGAATTTTGATTTAAATGAAAAGTAAATTATGAATAAAAAGTAAGTTTCTACATCTTAAAAAAAACAAAAGTACGAAAAGCCTATAATTTTCAATATTATGTTTTTATTAGAAATGTGATGATTTATTATTTTCATAGCAGTATACTGGTATTGATACTATTGTATTTATACAACATTTATATTGTATAGATATTATTGTTATAATTAGAATTTTACTATGATGAAATTTAATATAAGATCCTTGCATGTTCTAACGATACCAATGTTTACACCTCAGAAATAATAAATTTTCTTATATCTTAAAACATTATGAAGGATGATGTACCTTTTGAATTAGCGTTGCTTGATAATATATGGAAGCGATGGTTACATATTAAATATAAAAATACGTAATTATTTTTTGTAACTGAAATTTTTTTATACACATTTGTGTGATCAGTCGTATTTTTCTGACACGCTTTTAAATTAATACCGTTGTAGCAAAAATTATTTGAAAATATATTAACATAAAATTTTTATTAAAGAAAATTGTTAATTTAAAAAAAAAGTTAGATATGATGAAATTATGCACCTATTGAGTCATTCGAACAAATGAAATATCTGAAAATGTTGAATATTTTTGATTAACAGATATTTTAAAATAATATAAATTATTTATAAACGTTAAATATACCAAATACTAGCAGATAAACGTTGAATGTTTACATGAATAAGAAGATAAAAGTAAACTGAATCTATTCTCCCAAAAGATTAAAGGTAAAAAGATTATCTTGGTATAAAATGTATCTTAACACATTATCGACCGGTGACGAAAAAGAAATTCTCTCATCTTGTGTTTTTCTCGATAAACTTTTTACCGCACCGGTTTTTTTGTTTCATTTAAAAATGAATGTGTGTAGAGTTAAAGAACTGAATAATCGTCTGAAAGTTTGTCTCTTAATAGGCATCAGCTACAAAAGTCAAAATAACGTGCTAAACGTGGGCGAGCGGCGACAATGAATATCCTAAAAATCGGCTACCTGTCGATAAAGTGTTAATTGTTAATCGTGTTGATCAGATATTTTTATTTTAAATTGGATTACATAGCGTTGATTTGAGCGACATAGACAATACAGATACTTAGCTTTAAAATATTTTTATTTAGGTGTATACATCGATTACTTTTGAAAATATTCATTGTAAAGGCACGGTTATCCTACAGATGTACAAGGAATTATTTTATTAGATTATCTATTATTGAATAATTAGAGAAATTTAATGTTTTTGGTAAATCATGTTCGTCATAAATTATTTTCAAATATTTGAAATTCACAAAACAATAACACCAGGAAAATTATCACTCACCGTCAATATTGGGAAACACTGGACTCCGAACGTTGTAAGAAAAAAGAAGAATTATATCATTTTTATTTCTCTCTCAATCACCGCCGCACTGTCTGCGAGTTTACCGCCTCGCGACGCGGCCTGGCTTTCACTGCTGCTTACTGGTCACGTAATAGCCCCTGTAATATGTTGAAAACATACGGCTGTACAATGTACACGCATGCTCCTTTATAAGCTGGACATAAATTTATCTGTTTATTCGTTTTCTTTTTAACCAACACGCAATGGGAAGTTCCTAACTGCTAGCGTTTATTTTTCTTAACAACCACACATAACTTTTCACAATAGTACGTTTTGATGATTCTTTTTTGCTGATAAGCGTGTACATCTATTGAATTAACAAATAATTAAGAAAAAAAATTCAACGCGAGAATAGAAAATTATTTATTTTGACACTCTCTGATTTTTATGTAAACTCGGTACTTGACTAACCCGTTGGTGGTTTACTAGAAACCTTAGCCTCTTTTACAGGCTAAGGTTCGATTCCCGTTTAGGACAAACATTCACGTGATGAACATTTGTGTTTGTTCTGTGTCTGGTTGTTAATATATAATTATTTAAGTATTTATTTAAAAATATGTGAAATCCCGTCTCCCCTCCCCACATTGTATGAGTACAATTTCGAAACTCTTTATTGGGGTAAGACCTGCGTTTAGTAAGACCTGCGTGCGACGATGTACAGATTAGTCAGTCAGTAAATCAGTCAGGACTTAAATATTACAAGATAAAAATTAAAAATTACGCTGGATACACATGATTTTGTATCTTAAGCGTTTTATTCATAATATTATGACGTATGTACTCGTAACTTATTCATAACGAAATGTTTAGCCATCCGTTACCACGCATGAGTGTACACAAAAGGGCCTTTTATTTCTACAACTTCTGCTTAACAATCGTGACAATCGCCGATCGAAATTGAGCATAATTTTTATATTACATGTTAAAGTTTTTTTTTATTATAATATTGATTGAAGTTTTTGTTTTAATTATTCAATAAGCGGTAGTAGATAAGAAATTGCTCTAATTTTCAGGGTACTGAGAAGCCATTCCGGCTAAGTATAATAGAAATGAATGTTAATAAAATATGTATAACTTTTGTACATAACTTTAAACATGAAATTATTTTTGTATCTATAAAACGATAAAACGTGCTATTATATTATCTAATAAAAATTAATAAGATTTATTCATTTATTATCATCTTATAAAAAGAAAATAAATCTTCGTTGCGCTTGGTCCACTATGCGTATGTTACATATACTCGGAACGGTAACAGTTGTTTTTTCTAATCGATACGCTAATGAATATAATTAACAACGTAAACGGCTAATATTCATAACATTCAAATCATGATTATTTAATTTTTATGGTTATTTAAATTGAGCAAATGGCCGACATATCTAAAAGAATAATTTCACGTAGTCTAAATTAATATTCTCTAATTTCTTTTATGTTCTCTTTATTATAATAAGATTACGAATCTGCTATATGAATGTTTGACGCAACAATACGATGGTATACTTAAATATTTTATCATTTAACAGTTACAGCACCCCACTACATTTTCTCTTAGCAGTTTCTAACATAACTATAATCAAATTACAACTAAGCAACTGATATATCCCATGTTTTATATAATAACATCACATTAAAAAAGAGAAGTTGTTCAATGAGACTATTTTAGTATTTTATTTTTATTTATTTGATATCTATAAACATAAAAATCACACATCTTAAGGAAGTATTTACATTTGCTTGTTATTTCTTTGACCACAATATAATATCACTATAAAATTATTTATTATACAGTTTGAATAATTTTACACGCATAAAAACACGAAACCAAATATGTCGTTGTTCTTGAAAACCAGCGATAAGTAACAGGGGAGTGACTGCAGGCCAAGTCCGAGCATTTGCATACGTATCTACGTAAAACAAAATATTATGTTATATATATTATGTTTTGATTTTTTCACTTTTTTATCTTTACGAAGGTGTTGAGATTTCGTAGCAATTACGATTTATTAATTTTAGTGCACTATATTACACAAATAGGGTATGCTGGCGATTCGGGCTTGTATGGGAGTATGTACCTATTTATGTTGATTTTAAATAGTATATATTAAATTGATTTTAGAAAATCGAAAACGTAGTATCAACGTTGTTAAATTTTACGATTAATGAAAATGTTACATAATTTTTTCTTTTATTAGCGAAGATTACGATGCATCCAAAAGGGTGTCAAGTGATGATTACTTATAACAGCAAATTAAAACAAAATGTAGTAACAAATAAGATAATAGAAGCAAAAGTCTCTGATTATGTCAGAGGAACAAAGTGGTAAAAAAAAACTGATGATTACCTTCGTATACTAACTTCTATATGGAAACGGTTGCGGCTTATTTTATGTTTGAAGATGCTCTTATGCTCTTGATGTTGTCAAAAGTGGTAATGTCGGAGTCAAAGTTCCAAAAGTTGCAAAAATTTTCCGTTTTCGGAACTCGGAATTCTTGATTTCAGGATGCGAAAAGATTAAGTATGTTATTTTTTTAATTTTTTCTCATCCATCCTGGATCGCTTAGTTAATCTGTTATATCAGATACAGTATACACGAGTATTACATTAGTAGTATTTTTGTAGTCCCTGATACTAGCTGTATTAGGTTTTTATACAGTCCGGTGTTTTCCTTACCATCATTCATTAACCATGCGCATTATATAAAGTGAAAGAATCATATCCTTCACGCCACCGCAAAAACCAAAAACGGAAAAAATTACATCATATAATGATGTTGTACTTTGTATATGCGTATTTAAATGTTTGAGCTTACCAAACAAAAAAAAACATTGAATGTATATTGCCCTGTTGATCATTGATAAGTGATAACTATAACAATGCAAGGTTACCCATGAATTTATAAAATAAAAACAAAAAATTACGAAACGCCTTTAGCCCTTATCTTTACAATAAAATTTCAGTACTGTGAACCAGGGTTGGAAAGAAGTAAATGGGATGGTATACGTATGGAACAATATATAAAACATAAATTCGAGAACTGGTATGAAAGAATAGGTCCTCAACCCAAACACGTCGAGAAGAACAAGATTAAAAAAAACTAATTCAGTATTATTTACCTTCGTAGTCAATGATTTTTAAATTCTTTTTGGATCGTAATTTTCTATTAAAATGTATCACTAACTGTGAACTTCGTTGCCGTCACTCACGAATGCCGTAGGGCGGATGTGTTCGCCTATCAACTTATGTCATAACATAACGACATAATGCAAACAGAAATAGGAAA
>DWQX01000585.1:0-39677 GCA_018245475.1 Pharmacophagus antenor
TTCGTAGAAATACAACATTTATTAGATACCTTTTTTCGAACAAGGATTACAATATTGAACAATATGTTTTATTCTTTAAATATAAAAATAATTATATACTAGTTTTATTTACTTACTTTTGATGTATACTCGTATACATTGTTTCGAAGGATTAAGTAGTGCAATACAAAATCGTTGAAAAAGAGAATAACGTGTACTGATGCAATCGATTTCCGCTTAAGGTCAGCTAGATAAAGGGGCAAACTACAATATACCTTCAACACAAACCACTCACTTAAGTTTCTGATAACTATGTGATTAATATATTTAATAATTTGTGTTAAAGAGAAATGAAAAATAATGCAATCATTACTTAGAAAATTATTTAAATTATAGAGAATGCATGTCAAATATTTTGCGTAACAAAATATTATAAGTTCATATCTAAGAGAAAAATGACGGATACAGTGTAGTAAACAAATCCATTAAAAGCAATGCAAGTCGGATAATTGGACTCTCGACGAATAGCTTCGACGTTGTAATGCTCTTTTCAATCGTTGCATGATTTATTGTAGTTAAGAATACATAAGTAATTAAGTGGGACTTTTTAACCTACTACTTCTAATATGTATTCCTATTCGATTCATTTATATATTTATTTATTAGGTATTGTTTATAGATAATTATAATCACAATTAAAATTGTTTTAATCATAATGAAGAAATTAAATACTTTAGCCTCCGTGACGCAGTGATTTTCCTGCTTGCCTGGTAATGCGGAGGTCCCGGGTTAGTTTTCCGGCTTACAGGACTAATGGAGTCTGGATGATTGCAGTGTTTTTCAAACTTGCCAAGCTAACATTTTCAATGTCAATCTGCCGTTATAACAGCATTACTGTGTCCTGGCAGTCATCTGAGAGTCGAATGTATTCAGGACTAACACGCTTCACCATTTACGCCTAATTGTCGGTTAACATCAGGTGAAATTGAAACCTGAAAGTTTTAGCCCATAACCAATAAAAAAGTTTTAGTGTTTTAAATAAGACGAAGAGGAAAATCAAAATCAATAACTTTTAATTTTTCATGTGATTGTAATTTTCGGCCCCAAATGTATTCGGGCGTCACAAATGCGTGACAGAAATTGTCCTGCATTGCACATGGTTAGCTTGTAATTTTGACAAAGTAACGTTTATTGTTAAATCGATCAAATTTAATGCTTAAAGTCATAAAAATATGGATCAAATCGAGAGAATTGGCGACGTATCAATACGAATGACAGAGAATCGCTCTGTAACGTCGCTCCAGACGATATAAGTGTATTATTTTGATACAATACGAAGTATAACACTATTGTATTTATTTACTAATGCTACTTCAGTGAAAAAATCACACTAAGTAAATATCTTAGGAGAGGGTTTAACATTTAATTTGACTCGTACTTACTCTTTTTATATCGTACACATCCATACAAACAATGTTTAGGAATAACAAAGTAAACTAATATTATGATAAATATATATATTCTTAGTCTTTTAAGGATATTTTTACGATATACAAAACTAAATTTTGATTAAAAAGAATACAAAATGAAGGTTCACTTTAAACAAAATTTTCGTGCTGAATATTTTATAATCATAAATATTAATATTTAAACTAATATTCGTAGCTCTTAAATTCTTTTTCAGCTTTATTAAAATTTTCGCGAAACCTCGACTACGGAGCTTTACTCAAGACGGCGCTCCGAACTGCGGTCCACTCAACTGCATCCATTTTGCATCTGAAAATATGGCGCCGCCCCTATTATCCTTTATTAGAAACCAGCCCGCAGATTTTTATTCTCATTTTAAATAACAGCATTAATGTTCTATTCCAAATTCTATGCGCACTTTTTATTTGTTTTTGTAGTCTTCAACGATCAGGTTTACGTAATGGCCAGCACGTGTTGTATTTAATTAAAAAAGTTTATAATTTATTTTTGCGAGTATCGTTGTGGTATGAGAATTAGAACACGGGAACCATCGAAATGTGTTTGGCATACTTAGCATAACATATTCGCAAAACAGATGTTGCATATTTTGATTGCCATCGGAAATAAGACGGATAGATTTCTTTTTCGATACCAGTCCACAGTTAATATTTCAACATATAAATAACATTCGGGTTGAGAGAATAACAATGTGAAAATTATTTCTTTGATTCGCGTTTGAAGAGCTTAAAAGAAGCGCTTCACATTTAATCTAGTAACACCGAAATATGTTTTAATTGGTTTTATTCATCTCAATAAGGCTATAAGAGAATTAAATTTGACATCAACTTTAACAATATCGTATTTCAGCAACAATATTAAATTGACAAGAAGAAGAATTTTCAACTTTGCCAAATACAAAGATCAAAAGTCGATGTTCCCGGTTTTAAATCAAACTTGGAACAGTATATGCTAGGGCAATTAATATTACATAGGTAGAAAAGATGATAAAAAATAAAAGTCGATAAATTTACGTCAACTATATAAATATAAAATATGTTACCCAATGCAATATATTGGTGTTTCTTTTTCCTAAAGAGTACACTGCAGCTTGTGATTAGGAAGTAGTAAAAAGAATATTCAATGAACATTCATTAATTTGTCATCGTGTACAATCAAAAATTATATTAAATCTGTTTAAAATGTGTAAATTGTCATGCATCCTTGAAAGGAATTTACAGTAGCAACAGGAGCAACCAATTCGTTTTATAATTATACTATACTACAGGTATTATAATAAATATATGTATTGGTGATTGTATGTTGCATTGATGAATTATAATAATGATCAATTGCTTTTTTAGCAAATCATGTACATCAAAATTTTGACTTCGAGTATCAATTATATGCAGCCTTCTATTGATGTGCATTCATTTGCATTTTGCGCAACTGCAGCGACTTTACCAACTCCGAGATTGAGTATGCACCGTTATCTAATATTTAAAGAATATATTTACGCTTATTATTGGCACATTTGTTATTTCGGTGGACGGTACTATAGTGAAAAAATCAGAAATTCATGGCCACTCTACAAACTTCCAAAAACTAAGAAGAAAATTAATTAGTACTAAATTAACAAAAGATTAATTAATTTGACGTTCATTGTAAAACACTTTTAATTTTATTCATTTCAGACTAAGAAAATAAAACTTTTATTGAAATTTAAATCCTCCGTTTCTTAGTAGACACTTTCTCAACATGTTGTCCCTAGACCCAATGATTAAAGGTATGTTTTGAATTTTATACATCTACATACCTTCTTTACTGCATCCAGCACTTTATATAACCATCAGTTTTGTTAGCTCTTACTGCTGCTGCTGCTGCTGCTGCTGGATTCGGTGAAGTTTGCGCTGTTAGTCTTATTGACGACTATTACAGCTTCATCGAAACTGGCTCGCGAATCCGGTGATTCGCGAACTATCTCCTACATTAATCTGGCCAGAGAACTGGCTTATCCTAACTGACAAGTGGCGAGGGCTACGTAATAGTCGAAGTCAAGGCCGGGCCCCGACTCCGACTATCGTTCGCCTGTATCGCAAACGCGGGGGTTAGCTCTTATTAAGAAAGACGAGCATATATTTAAAAATTGTCAAAAACAAGACACATTTGATGTTTTGAAACATAACCTACTATTGCTATTTAAAAATTAAGTATGGAATGTTGTAGTGATGTTTCAAGTAGTATAAGATTTATGATAATGATTAAATATGACAAGACACATTATATAATTTATTCTGCTTCAATAGTAGTAGGGTGTATAACTTTGTACAATTTTGAAAAATTTTAATAAAGGTTTCATATCGATAAGCTTTAACTTTCATGTTGTCCTATAATGACGTCACAATCAAGAGCCGAGGTAAAACTACCATTATCGCATAATAAATAATACAACGCAAAATATACATAACAACCATATACTTTTTGTTTTTGTACCGTAACTACTATCTATAAAAAACAGTTGTAGCGAACAAGGCAAACAAATATTTAGAAACTCCGATTGTAGTAAGTAGGTTACTGATAAGAGACGGGTTTAGTGAGTTATCTTTTGTATCGATTGTATTGGAGTACACCAGTTTAGTGACTTACAGTCTGACATGAAACCAGAGAAATTAACATAAAAAGGAAGTGCAATGCACTAGACGTAAGAAAAAAGATATTTTGTTATCATCAACGCATTTGAATTCATATATTTGGCATTGTAATTGTAAAGCACTTTGTCGTATACTTTTAACGAAAGTTAACAAACAATAACAACAATTTAGATTCAAGTTATTTACACATTAAATATTTAATGAACCGTTAAAATTAATTCACGCATTGCAGGCGAAAAAGTCAGCGTCGTCTGTGTTTTATATTATACATACTAACTTCCTTGCTCTAACTTTTTGTACATCGCTAGAAAGGTTTTCAACGTAAAATTCAACTTGTCTGGTTCGAGTCTCTAGAGATGTACACGATTAAAATATGTTTCGCAGATACTGACGGCAGGGGTGAATCCACCCTGTTGCGGTAAATGCATCAAGGCTTCACAGTACATAAATTGCCGCGCCCCATTGCACGGGCTAAATGTCTTCGCTTTCTAAGACGTACGTAGTAAGAGAAATGAAGAGATTTAACTTAAATCTTTTGTTCGGGTTATATTGTCAGAGGATTTTCTATAGCATTATTTTTTTATAACTTTTTTTTCACAAATAAAATACAGTATGGAGTCGAGATGAGATGAGGTGATAAGGTTGCCCATAGAATTAAGCGACAGTTAGAATTTTTTTAGCGAAATGGTTTTAATACTTGACATAGTTCAGTGTACTTATCAAAAATACTTTGCTTCTCATATATATGACTGGCGGTACACGGCAATGCTGCCATAGCAGCATATTGACAATGAGAGTGACAACAAGCTAGATGGGTAGGTACGAAAGGACCATACTATCATACAAGCTCTTTTATTAACGTGACACCGAAAGCGAAGCAGGGACTTTCGCGTTACTAAGCCTTATCATCTATGCCTTGAAAGGATTCTTCATAAATAGTTCGTAAACAATATGAAATATAAATTATTGTCCATATCCGACCGTAAGCCATGACGGACGTTATTAATAAAATCGATGTTAGATTATATTTATTGGAAGTTATGTTCAAACTTTCATATACCGCACTTTGTACTTCCACAAAAGTTTCATAAGCTTTTCACATATTCAAACAAATATACACCCCTCTTCGGGTCTTAGTGAGAGAATAGAAAAACACTTTGCAACCATTTCCTGAACAAGATGTGCTGCAAAGGGATTCATTATCAACCCTTGACAAATCCCCCGCTTTTCTTGAGGGCAACATAGAGTTACGAAAAGAATACAATAGTACAATTAATATTTATTTCAGTTCAACGCCAATGATCCAAAAAAACGTATTATTAATTATTATAATAATTTGATGGGTGAAAAGCTTAAAACAATTAATAATTATTGCATTTAGAGATTTGCTGTGTAATAATAAATATTTAAAGGTAAAGTAAAAAATTAAATATAACCTATAAATATGTATTCATAAAATATATTTTTAATTTCTAAAATCCGAATAGTGTTATTTAACTGGTTTTCATTACTTTGAAATAGATGTTTATTATCAATATTTAATCGTCATCATACACAACTGCATATATATATATACACTTCGTAAGTAAAAAAAAAAAATCATGTATTAATATTACAAGCGTACTCTAAACAATATTTATTTTACGTACAAAGTCTTAGATGGCGTGTGTGACGGCTTAAAAGTGCACAAGGAATAAGCTCTCCGCCGGATGTATTGTGTTTTCTGCCTTGCCTTTTTAGCTACTCTAACTTAATGATCGTTTCCTTATGTAAAGAATCACAAAGAAATTTACTGTAATTTAAATAAAGGTTTAGGGTCTGCAAATATATTTTCTCGTTTTCGTCTAACATTATGTAAACATCATTGCCACTTTTCATAATGAAGATCCTCGTCAATGTTTACTAATATAGAAATATTTATCAAATGATGTTTTTACTAAGGTAAATAATACATTTTGTATGTATTATTTTTACTAAAAGTAACTGCATATATCGGCAGCAAATAAAAACGAACTTTGTTTGTCAGAGCTATAGTTAAATTTTTTAGGCTCGTAAAAACTTGAAAGTATTGGAATCGGGTTCAATGTACACACATAGGATACTATCCTAAATCTACATTAGATGTTATACTTTCTCAAATAATAAATCTCCTTTTAAAATAACTATATAGTCTTATTAATCATTATAATAATCCTTTTATCCTCTTAACGAATTGCCATCAACCACTTCACGATATTTATAGATGTGTGATCAACCATATACAAAAAAATATTTACTGATATTTAAAGTAGTAATGTCTGATTATTCCGTCTCTTTTGTACATATTGCTACTTTACATCGTATCGTGTGAAATACGCAAGAAGTATGTAAATGTATTCAGATGGTATTAAAATAAATTTGCCTTTCCTGACTATAACCTAAAAAGTTATAAAGTAAAATTAAAACGTAAGATAATGTTACCGAGATTGTTAAGAGTGAATATAGAATGTCGGCACTCGGCATCTACATTTATAGGAATACGAGCTATACGAGCGACTGATTGATACCGAGATTATGAGTTATGAGTGCCGCTCGTTGCTTAGTGTTTAATTTAAATCTTTCGCAATATTATAACGCCAGCTGGCCAGTCGATAAGTTGATAAGTACTTTATTAATTTACGAATGTACTTCTGTAATGTAGTTTATTAAAATTTTACTATACATATACACTCAAAAAAAAATTTACTATATCACAGCAAAAAAAAATATTTAAAAAAGATTTTGGCAACATTATTTTGTTGCGTTTTGGAACCGCAACTTGTTTGGAACCATGCTATCATTTACAAGTTCAATTCGCGTATTTCCGATAAATTTTCAGTCACAATAAGCCGTCATATATATTCAAGGCTTCTCTTAACAAAGCGTTTGAATAACGTAAGCTAACAACGTATGACTTTACAAGTTGCATATCGTAGGTATCAATCATTTATTCGTACCGAACCACGTTTAAAATGCCGGATAGATTTGAGCGGATTCCACCGCGCTGCGGCGCATGCATAACAATGCGTTCGATGGAATCGCAACATATTGAGCGCGGGTGTGACAAGAGAAAAATGCTTCATTCGACTTTAGTTTGATCGTTTTTAGGATTCCGTACTCACAGCGCGACGGACGGAACCCTATTACTATGCCGCCGCTGTCTGTATGTCTGTCCATCTGCCAGCGGGCTCTATCTCTTAAACCATAAAAGACAGAAATTTTAAATTTTCCCAAACTGTTTTAAGGCTGTAATTTACGGTGTGGAAAACGCGTTGTGTGTGACTCACACTTGTCCGTTTCACATCGCTTTGCGTAAATATTGCTGCGGTCGAAGAGTAGCGGCGCCCGTCATTGAAAACTTTCGCGATTTGCTCTCACAGCACCGTTTTCAGTGACGTGAGACCTTCCTTGTATAGTTACGTGAGTAACGGCGTAGTGTCGAGTGTACTATAGCTTTCGGTTTACAGTGCCGAATGCGAGACCGTTTAGAGAGTATTACACATGCTTTCACATCAGGCGTGTATTATATTCTTAGGTATATCCCAACGTATAAAGAGAATTTCTGTTGGACACTTTTGTTAAATTTTACCGACCGAAATTAAAATGAATAAAAGATTCGTTAATGTAGTTTGAATTACAATTAAGATTAAATAAAATTATACGCTATCTGTGCATACCTAACGATTATGCAAGAAGCAAAGACTGAAATATTACGCATCGTAAATATATTTCTATTTTTTATAGTAACATATACCAAACAAGCATAAGGAATAACTTCAGTGTTTTTCAATTACTAAAAAGTTAAAGCAAATGATATTTTTAGTTTATCGTATATTTTGTGTACACAAAATATGCGGTACCTATAATAAGTAAGAGTAGCTCGTTTTTACAATTAAAGTAGTTGTAGCCGATTTTGACAATTTTAATGCTATCTATGATTTCAGTGTTGGTTAAAATAAAGTCAAAAGATTATATTTAGTTATATTATAAATAATCATTAAATTTATGCCCGGCATGGTGCTCCGATCCCAAATGAATTGCCCCCAAAATATTTGTCTGTCGTTGGCTAGTGATTCTGGCCGAATGCCAGTGGGTTCACTTTCGCCAAAGCAATACAAGATAAAATATTATAGGGCAGTCTGGATTGAAAAGGTATGCAGTGAGTCAGTGTGTGCTTATTTGTGAAATTTGTAAAGCTGAATTACACGCTTTATCAGATATTGTATAATATAAGATACGATGACCTGATTTGATTAAAATATTACTTAAGGTTTGTCGTTATCATTAAAATTGCTTGTGCAAAATGTATGTATTAATAAATTTATGTTTGGGCAGGGCAAGTGGTAAACATCTGCCGCCGTGGTGCAGTAGTTTACCACTTGCCCTGTAACAGAGAAGCCGTGGTGTTCGATATCCGGATAATATTTTTCGAACTCATCTAACTAACTACTACCACTAATGTTAACTTACAGACATAACAACGTTACTGTGTTCCAGCGGTTATTAATATGAAAACGACAGTGTTCTAGGCGGACACACTTTAATATTTAAGACCTCATTGTCACTGACCATCATGTGAATATGAGGTCAATTGTTAGCTCATTGTTGATAAAACAGGTCGTCGTTACGGCGTCTTTCATTTTTAAACACGCTGTCTCCTCTTCAAGACGTGTATAAACGAAAATCCGTCTGATTGGTATTCCTTGGACTAGGATTTTATTCGTATAAACTGCCCTAGGTTTTTTACTTTACTCTCATTATTAATAATTTAATGCAGATTTTCTTTTACAGAAATAAACTTTTATAAAATTTAAATCTTCATAATTTTATTTATGAAACCGGTATATTTCACTCCTATTTTAAAACCAGCTTACTGTAACTTTTACTTGCATTAATTACATTAAGTCGGGCTAGTCACTCTGTCATACGCAACTGGTTATTACATTAGTTAAGCTAAAATAATTCGAAAGGTTTATAGTATATATTCACAAATCCTAATAAAAAATAAATCAAAATGGGTTTCTGTTTATATTTCAATTTATTTTAAATAACTATAACATGTTAGAAGATAGCATAGGAGATCGTTTTAAATGACAGTTTCAATAACATTTTTATATGTTAGAAGCGACAAGTTTATCAAGTAATTTTATAGTATATTATTACTCCGTTACATACATTTGAAATAAAATTTTAATTTGCAAAGTAGTTTATGAGCGTTTAGTTTCTCTTCTTATTTTTAACTGTATTCTTTTTAATGTATTTTAACATTAAAGTTTTAAAAGACAATTTAATTACTAAGTAATCAAACATAATATAAATTTATGCAGGAAATACATAGTATATTTATTACTGAGCTATATTCAGAATACTCTCTGTTATGTTTTACCACATATTCGATATATTTTATTACATAATTTGCGTGTGTTATTTATTTACAAATATTTCCTGAATGAGCGACAATGCTGGATGTAGTAAGACGTTTTTCAATGATTTATCCATTGACTAGGCATTGTAAATCTCATGCGCGTCATTTTATATTTATTGTGTTTGATAAATAAAGTGTCAAGACAAGGCGCAAACATCGTACGAGTTTTATTACGTAATATAACGTAACGTCGCTCTTTAATGTGACTAGTTATTTGTTTTCATCTCTGTCTAACTACGATTGTGAATCAAGCGGTTGAACGAACCCGTTTCTGTGAGCTAGCAGCACGCTTATTGTGTAATTCGCGTTTGTCCGTGAATTACCACGACAAATGTTAGCGGAAGTTGAGTAAACATTCTCAACAACGGGTGCACATTGTTCTAAGCTTGATAGTTTTAAGAATCAACGGGTAATATTTGTGTAGTTATTTCGTGATTCGTCTAGCTATTGTTGTAATATATTAAATCATTGTTTATTTTATTAGACGGTCGATTATCCAAACATCGATGAGGTGAACACCTCATGTGAGTAAACATATTTGTTATACTCTGATGTTAACGGTGTAATGCTAACGAGAATTTCGTGTATTTCCTATCTTAATAAAAATTAAGTATGTGAGTTTTTTACTCTAACTATTTATATTTAAAAATAAAACAAGATTGGATGATTACTTCAAAAGAACAAAACATGGCAAATAATTAATAAGAACAATCAAAACCAGTTTAAAATAAATGATTTTAAGAATTTAAAAATGTATCGTAATAAATAAACACTGGCCGTTATAAAGCGTCCTACTCTATTTAATCATAAATCAAAATGGAAACAGGGCAGCAAATATTCAAATATGAAAGACAGTAAAAAAAAACTAACGCGGCATCACACAAACGGTTCCCTTGTTCCATATCTGCGACTCGAGGAAACATCAATTAGTCGTATCTCGATGCGGACCGCAAGTGTCGTATGGCAGAGACACCGCACTGACCTTGTCACATATATCAACCAGTATATTTACGTTTGGCAAAATCATTCCGTATGCCAGAACCTAAGCGACGTTGTCAAAGGTCTGTTCACTGAAGACATTATTTGGATATCGCATTTGTTGACTTTATTATAATAGAATGATAACAATAAAAATAAAATTAAATAGAAATGATATATGTATGAGCTTGATTAAGATATTAAATTGAGTACTGTTTCCGACCGCTTTTTAAATATTCCATCATCTATATGTACAAAAAATTTCAACTAGTGACTGACTGACCTACGGCAGTGTATATATCAACGCTGCTAGCCCGGAGACCATGAAATTTGTAGGATGTGTTTTTTGTGATATGTAGATATCCACTGAGAAAAGATTTTCAATATTTTACCCTTAAAGAGGATAAGGGTCAAGAGCGGTAAAGATTTCAATGGAAATTTTTGTTCTCTAAGCCATTAAATGAAAAATAATTGCACCTAGGGAAGCAGGCGCGTGACAACTGGTATATTATAAAATCTCAACAATAAGAATGAACTATTCTCGAAGGATGTAGTCACAGTACATTAATGATAGTAGCACATGCACTACGAAGCATTTTCAAGAATTAAATTTAAAAACATGAATAACTATTACAAATGCGTCGTAGTGCTTGGACAACTGGTGTTTATACCTCCACAATTCTAAAATATTCCTGAGGATTTTTAATCTATGATGAAATAATTAGTAATAGGCTTCAAATGGCTGCTCATTTTTGATATATCCAAATAAAATTTTTGTATATGCATACTGTAGACGCTTCTCCTATATTAGTGTCAAACAGGAATGAAACTTTCTATAGACTTCTTGAGATGACGATCACAATTTATATTATATGACAAAATCGGTAAGCACCTGGCAACAGATATTTCAGATTGCGATACTTTATCAATTTTGCAGTAAATATTATATAATTTTTATTTACTTAGCTCTTTGTGGAGAGATAATTTGTGTAGACAATGTATACAAGCATTTGCTTATTTTATCAATAGGTCATTGACATACAAGTTCAATATTGGATTTAGTATAGATAAGAAATGTATTGCTCCGGATCACCAATCCTCAAGCTTACCAATGACGTAAATAATGTTCTCGTAAATAAAGGGGAACAAGAAAGAATTTTAGTACGATAATTTTATTTTATAACAAAGGGTTTTAAAAAATATATTTATTTACAAAGTAATTTATTATGCATTATAAATTAAATTCAGTTCGTAATAGATATAATGAACAAAAAAGATTATTAGGTTCTATATACTGCGATATTGTAACAAAATAAAAGGAAGGAACCAAGTAAGTCCAGAGAGTGGGGCAAGTGATGCTATTTCAGAGTTAATCATTATTTCCTGCAGAACTCATACACCTGAAACCTCTTAGAGGTAAAGGTTTTGGGCTTACCAGCAAGATCGCTTATACCGTGGCCCTCGCTCCACGTTTGGTCGGAAATATGAGAATTCTCTAGCACTCGCAATTTAGACGTCGTACGCTGGTAGCAGTGGGGCCGTTGGGATTGAAACTTAGGATGGATATGTCGAGGTAATCATACATTGGGTTTAGACAAGATGCCGAAACTAACTAGTCCAACAATTCTGAAGGAACTTTATGTGTTCTTTATTTTTATTATTTTTTTATCAATACACCATACTAAACTTTTTACTTATTTAAAATATTTAGTATGATATCCTATATAAAATATTCTGATATAACTTTTTATGACATTTTTGAACTTAGGCTCTCTGTTACTCATGGATTGATGCTCTCACATAAAAGAAATCGTGTTCCCAGCATGAATTGAATAAGCGCGTATCACGTTGTTTTCCCGTAGGAGCTACACCAATTTCTAACTAAAGCTTTAGATTGAACATATTATATATTAAAATCGATACAACTGATTATTAACAACTTAAAAAGGAATATATAGAATGCACCTAAATAAATTAAGGTTAGTAACTGACAAGACAAGTACGAAATGCAATATAATACAATATCGAAGTATGTTTTTAAATGTAGTAAACATGAATTCATGTTTAACATATCTATTAGATATTTATGACAGCTAACTAATTGCAACACTAAACAAAAAGTGGTCGGTATCCAAACTATTACTACGATTGTTAAATATGTTCGTTGAATATATAAGAGGTTATAAAATTATAGGAGCAATTTAACAAACGTTTGCCGCGACTAACAACAAGGAAATGTTTCGATATTTTTTTATTTGGAGAACTTTGAGGTTATATATTATATATATTACTCAAATAATATAAACTTAATTACTCATTACTCTAACAACATGAATTATACCTTAACATTTTCTTTTTAAATTTTATAATTTTTGTTCTCAAAAACATTGGATCATGAAAGGGAAATTATTGATGTAAAATCAAGGTTTTGTATTTAGTAATACTGGAATGAGTGAATAAGAATATTTATTTATATTTACATTCCAAGTAAAAAAATTCTTAAAAAAATGTGCACACCGAATTGATAACCTTCCCCTCCTACGTTAGATAATAAATAACTAAAAAATATATCCATTCGTAAGTTTTAATATCTACAAGGGTTTTTAAATATTAAGTTCTTTAAAAGAGGATATGACATTTTCTAGAGGTTAGAACATCCCCGTTTATCAAACATTGCGTTTCGTCTAGATCCTTCAGGCTAAGTTTGAACAGAGGAATTCTATAACCCTACGCAAAACTTGCTGTTATGCACATTATAATGTCCCAAAAATGTATTAGTATCAATATTTAAAAATTGCAAGCTAATTTTCTTAAAAAAACTGAAACTTCACAATAAAAAAATTAAACTGAAGCTTTTGTGACAGGCGTACACGTTTATTTTACTAACACTTTTCTCTTTTAGTGTAATCGTTATTAGAAATACTTCCTTAAAACTTAAAAGGTTTGTATTTTTATCGGTCAAGGGCTAATACTTGGTTTCGCTAGCACCTGATATTAAGTGACTGTAAGGTCATAGATAGAGAAGCGTGTTAGCGCAGAATATTTCTGGCTCTCACGTGTATGACTGCCGGAACACCGCAATGCTGTTGTGACGGTAGATTGACATTTAATTTGTTAACTAGCTAGAAGAGTTCGAAAAATATTACCACCATTCCGACTCCACTACACCTGTGGCCGTGTATCGAACCCGAGACTTCCCCGTCACAAAACAAGCATGTAAACCACTGCGCCACGAAGGCAGTTAAATGTTGAAAATCTATTCGGAGTTTATAATCTTGTAGCAAAATTAATGTGTAATGATTTAAAATAATTAATATCATTATTCATTTGATGTATTTATGGAATTGTGTTAATAACAAATAATTCTAAAGTATATACTATATTAAATCTAACATAAAAATTGTTTTGCATTAGATTTTATTGTAATTTTTTTAATCACCCCAACAATCCATAAAATTTCATGTGCATATGCAAGTGCTTACATACTATTTTAACATTTTCAGACTATATTTAAAGTAAATCTTTGCGAGGTATTAAATATAAACATGTTGAAAATTGTCGGGGAAAGGGTAGTAAGATGATAGTCAAGTGTTCACACCATGCTTGGCATTCTAGAGCCATGCACTTCACGTTCTCTATTTCGAGCATGTCAAAACGTGCGTACAACACGACGCAGACTGATACGGATATTTTTAAAATGTTTCTCAATGATGCCAACGTTAGCATAAAATGTGATACCAACATAAATACTCACAAACTTGTCAAAAATAATATTAACACTTTGAAAAGCCAAAATTTGTTTTAAAATTTTAAAAAGCTTTGTTCATATAATCAATTTATAACCGAGGCAGTAATTTAAATTAGCGTTTGGTTTTAATAATCAGACTATCTACAGTGTTATTAATGTTAGACACTAGGAGTTCGTTATATAAAATTACAAAATGTACATTTTCTGTTTCTTTTACATATATATTTATTTATAACCTTTTTACATTGAACAATAACTTTTGTAAAATATCATTCGTCATAATTCAGACGTTTTACTTATATTTGTAGCTTTAAAAGGGCTATAAGGAATGGCAAATATAAGTTCTTCGTAAGGGAGGCTCTAAAAGCCGCAAGATGATGACAGGGGGCAAATGCAATAGTCCTCAGGCCTACAATAAATAAGGACGCCGTTTAGGGCCCATCATTGTTATTTCCTTAACGGGCTGTCTTATGACCCCTCTTAATTAATTTGAAACTTTCTGAGGTCTCCTGTGGTGCGCAATTTGAATAATAGCATGGATACGGCGATGTTGCTTCATTTTAATTGCAAATATTTACGCAAAACGAATCTTTAGGCAGAGTTTGCTTTTCACTGATATCGCAAAACATCGTTGTGTACTAGGTCAATGACAAGTCGACGAAAAAAAACAACAAATCAATATTTACGACTAGTTGTACACGCAAATACCAGTTACAGTAATAATTTAACCTTGACGTAATAATGCTTTTATTTTGACTTACTTAGACCAAAATGGCAAAGATGTGTGTACCTGTAAACAAAAGAGATAATAATAAATATGTGTGCAACAACAATTAGCTCATTTCAATTAATACTATGCGTTCATCGTGGTGATACTTAAAGTCGCCTCAGTAGTTTACATAACATGTACAATGAACAGATAATAGAATTACCAAAACGTGTAGAAAACGAGTATTATATTTTAATCGATAATTTCAATTTCACAATAAAATTGAGTGAAAGACTTTAGGTAAACTATGCTCGAAAGTCTATATACAGCCAATTTAAAAAGAGATAAAAGATCAAATTTGAATGTGACTCCATTGATCTTGTTACAAATTATCCTATTGCATCAAACATGAAAGCGAGTATGAGATTTAATATCAAAGTTAGGAATACTAATTATTCATTGATACACAGGACACGTTTGAGCAATTTATTAAAGCACCTCGGACCAGACCAGCCGTCTATCCGGCGGCAGAGCTCTGGTGTGAGTAACAGGATGGAAGAGATAAGGGCTTGAGATGTTTCAATGTTTATATTTGTCACGAATATTATCCACGGGATGTAGTTATGGAAAAAGTACATGATATATTAACAGGGCTTAGTAAATAAAATACATAAATAATTTAACCAAACCAAAAACATGTTAGTCACGAAAAATTGCTATATCTATAATTTTATTGAAACAGAAAATAAATGTAAAATGAATAGTCATTTCGAATGACCAAAAGTTGTTGAGAAGTGATATTCATCATCACCAATTTCATATATCATCATGACTTTATCAGTCCACAGTTTGACATCACGAAATCTTCAGTAACTTTATTTAATTCTAATTGAATTATTCAATATTATTTACATGTTTATATCAATAATTGGGACTATTGTAATGCAACATTAGAACCGCCCATGTAAACTGTTTTCTTCTAAAATAAATAGGTCCGAAGTTGAAGAAGATCGGGAATTGAAAAATCAAATCGTGTACTATATTAAATGTAAAATTTATACGGTGCAACGTGTATAGTAACTCGTATGCTAAATTCACATCTAACGTGCGTTATCACGCGTCAACGCTATATTAAATTTAAAGAGAGTTCAGATGACGAAAATTAAAGTGCATTGCGAGAGTATTCGTCACTGATCATCAGTATACTTAGGTAGAACATAGAAAATGAATGTAAAAGAGGCTATTATATGGTTACTATATTGCAAAGAAAATATTATAAAAGTGAACAAACAGATTACATTGGGTGCACCCAATTTTGAAAAATATTCTCAGTTTGACGCGCGATCGTTTACGTCTAGAGACTTTTTTAACCGCTTTGCGAATGAATTTAGTATATACTAGGCAATTCAAATGCAGGATTTGAAAGGCATGTTATAATTTGCCATCTGAACATATCTTTATTCCTTGAACGTCTGCTGCGTATTCTCAACGTGTACCGGACCGATGAAGGGATAAGCTTTACGAAATAGATGACATAGCTCCTACATACCATAAAGGACTGGATTACGTGGGAGGGTACGTTCTGGACCTGCAGCAACTGAAGTGAAAACATGTCGGCCGATGATTCAGCAGTAAAACTTACGTCGGGTTATTTTATCGTTAACTATTAACGTGTAGGAATTTCAATCGATCAATGGCAAAAGCGTTTATATAATGTTTTGCAGTGATCGCCAGACTGATGGTCCATAAGGAAATTTTGCTGGTCCACAGAATAATGAGAAATATACTTACTCATCACGTTCTTTAAAAATGCATGGAAACAATTCAATTCATAACAATATGTAAGAAATTATAAAAACTTTCTAAGTACATATTATGTGTACAAAGATCACCTTTTTATTTTAAATATATTTAGCATTTAAAAGGTCTTATTAGTGGTCTGCGGGATTTAAATTATGAATTTACAGGACCAAAAGTTTGGTGACCGCTGATGTTTTATATTTTTATCACGTCCAAATATGAATACGACAAAGTAAAACTATGTACCATTTCGAACGCGGCGAGTGCAAAATAAGGAATTAATTTGGCGTTAGTTCACATGGAGGAATGAAATAAGTAAAAACATATCTAACCGTATTGATTGTTTATTTGTTAATATATTTAAATTTAAATTAATTTTTGTCTGTGTACCTGTTATTAATTAAACATAAATGAAAAATAAAAAGTTTCGATACGGTGTTGCGATCAATTATAATGAAGTAAATTGACAGAAACTAAGATTTATAACCAAACTCTGACCACCAAAGAGAATAGTTTAAATTAATTTACCTTTTTTTAATTAAATAACAGCTGTGTTTATTAGTATCTATTAGATATCTTTCGCAGAAGGGATTTAAAACATTTTATTTATCTTGTAGGAAAGAAACCCATTTATCTATTTTTATTCATGCAGCGCGGTAAGAATAAGAAACGTAGTCCGTTGTAAAAATGCACGCATTTCTGTATATAATAATATGAAAAAAACAAATACTTGAAAGTTGTACGGAGTACGTAGAGATCTATGAGATATAAATATTACATTAATAAATATGATAATGCATGTTAAAAATTATGTTTCTTACAAGTAAACGATCCTTAAAGATTGAGATTCGAACGTGAGGACGAACCGTAAATGGCAATCACGACGTCGTCATACATTTATGCGCACACCGGCCTGTGGATACAGTTAAAATCATACAACACAAGTTTATTAAACGATTATGAAATCTGCATGAACATACTATAGGAATGCATTTAAAATGAACAATGACAGAATTTATAAGAATTTTACTTCATAATGATATTTTATATCCTGTAAGTATCGAAAGGTGGTTTTTTCGGCTGTACCTATGCTAAAAATTGTACAGTTATAAAGAAATTTCTTTTTTGTCATTGTAATAAATAATTTATTAAAATTTATTGATTCACAAATGGGACTTCGAAGAAGAATAAGTAAGGATCGCTTCTTATATTTTGACAGAGGAGGAAATATCTGCCTAATTTCCATTTATAGACGCTTTTCCACAAACATTAAGAGGTAGAACGCAGTTATCAAATCATTTAAAACATTGAGGTAAAATCTTACGCCTATTTATAAAGTAACTAAAGAGTGAACTCTAGTGATATCATCAAATATGCCTTTTGATTTCTAAAATGACTGTAATGAAATTAAGAGTAATATTAAACAATGTGTTGCATAGTATGTACCAATAAAACTACAAATATTACATGACATATTTAATACTTTCGTGCATTATCCCTTGCTCTAGATCATAAAGCATGTTTCAGCTTCAATAGTTAAAGACTTTCCTCTTAAACGTGCAAGTATATCTGTGTTCGAGAGAACCCGTGCGACAACACTTAGGTATACTTCCATTGACATCTGGCACTAAACTATAAATCTTGTCGTATTCTAAATGGACCGAAGGAAATGCATTAATGTTAAAATTTATATTTAGTACAAGGAACACATGTGAACCTGGTCTAAACCTAATTTTGTGATAGGTGTTATTGTACGTTTCCATTTCGTGAAAAAAAAAACCACAAGAATAGAATTGTAAATTTCATTGAAAAAAATAGACTTACAAGTTAAACTTCTGTCCCACTTACAAACATTATAGAACTAACTCTATTCCATTACAAGCGGCCGTATACAAAGATAAAGAAGCGAGCGATCGTAAATATACTTTACTTACCTGATAAAGGAGCTATATAAAATTGTAGCAGGGGAATAGTCACACTATAATGCTGTACGCCAGTAGAGCGGCAATGTACAACGTTACAAGATGAAAGCGCAACGCATGTTAGTGTCCGACTGAACCGAACTCTGTAAAGATTTAATAGGCATTTTACGGCACACGCCTATCTGTCGCAGTCCAGTGATTAAGCGATACGTAAAACAATTATGCTATCACTTAACACCTTAATGCATAGCAAAAGAGGCGATTTTCGCGTAAATCAGTAGCGATTAATTAAAGATGAGAGCGTGCGACTTGCGCGCACTCACGCAACACACGATACACTGGCTACTGGCGGCTTGCAAATATGAACGCGAAAAGGTTTAATGCCAACGCCCGGATGGCAGTGATCGACTAGCGTTGTCCCGTATTTGCGCTGAATTAACATTATAATTAATTTAAATAGTTTAGCGGAACTCTTGTATACATGTATGCGACTTCCAACCGGCATTTTTATAATAAACCCGTATGGATGTATACTTTCATGAACTTTTTTTAAAATAATAAAAATATAGGTATTTTTTTTAATAAATCACTTTACATGCATTTAATATTAGAAAAAAAAAATTGATCACTAACAATCATTTAAAAATTTTCAAACAATTTTCTCCCTTTTATTTTTTTTCTTTTCATAGTCATACTCCATCGTGGATTTCTTACATATTAATTGAAAGTCAGTCATTTGATCTTTGAAATTTACATTTGTGTTTTGGTACTGAAGTAGCTAATCGAACCGGCAATAAAATAAAAATGTCCTGACCGGAATACGAACAGTCGATGTATATATATAAAAAAAAATCAGTATAAATGTGAAACGAAAACAATTGTAGCAGGACCATGTCATAACTAGCTGCATGCTAAATGTCAAAAGCGGTCATGTGCGGAGAAGTGACGCCAGGTGGTGCTGGCTGGCACCCCTACCCCTTCCGTTATCGTACGATGAATCCGGGCGTGACGACCACAGACTGTATGGCTTTCGAATATATTACAGCCGGAAACACCGGTTATATCTCATTACACCTAGCAATTGCGGTGACACGTGCCTTCAGAAATAAAGGAAATTAGTCGGCAGCTGTTTTATAATATACAATTTGGGTTATTGTGTCAGACAATATACAATACATACAGCCACAGACACAGTCGAACAGATTAGTAATACTTTTTAGCAAATAATAGGAGAAAAGGCAATAAATTAAAACTGAAAAAAAACTTTTGTTTTAAAAAGAAACGAAAGTTATTTCTCTTTTCAACCTTAAAAAAAAATATTTTTCAAATTTTTATGAGAACAATTTCGGTATACTTTTTAACAAGAACTTATCACAATCGGACTGTGTAAAAAGTCATTCATAAAATTACATAAAAAGAAAAGTATAGGCATCGAATGGAGCGTCTCTTCCATATCATCTGTTAAAAATAATTGATTACTATTTATTATTCATCAAATCATCGTATAAAATCTACTTTATACTTATTACATTGAAAGAAAAATAAATGTTCACTGATTTTACCATTTTAATATTTAGCTTGCACAGATTATGCATAAACTGGAAACAACATAATAATTTTTTTAATCTCTTCGTTCTTCCCTCCGTTTGTTATTCCACCCAGTAACGTTACATTTTACACAAAAAAAGAGAAATTACGAAAACTTGTTCTTCCACAGAAGTGGAACACAATACGGTGCCCGGGACCATTTTCGTAAATTTTAATGAAAAAAAAAAACACATGGCGAATATGCAAACAAAATTGTCATGCGTGCGGCGAATACTACGTCGGAACAATGGATTGCAAAACACGCGGTTCAACGAACACGATTTACAACATTAATATATTACCGCATTTTTTGAAATAAATAATTCGCTTTGTAAATTATATTCACTACTGAATGATAGGAAACACTCAAAAACCGGTAGCATAAATATAAATTTCTTTTATATTTGGAGAAAGTTTAATAAAAGTGAAATGTGAAATAATATTAGAGGATAGTTTTATTCATTGATGTTAAAATATGTAGGCAATTTTTAATTCGCAATATATAAACAAGAAATAATATTGTGCTTACTAAACTAAAGAACGAAACATATAACAATGATATGTAACATCGAAAAATAAGTTACACGTAATAATTATTGAAGCAATAAACATCTTTAACAAAATTTATGAAAAAAAAAAACAAACAATAAATTCGTTATATATAACGTCCTTGCCACTATGACAGCAATGATAATGTTTTAATACTGATTAATACTGATTAATTAGAGCACCCACAAAAATATAAAACATATTTAATACAGCATAAACCGTAGATATAAAACTTGGTATCACAATTTGTGGTAAATTGTTCTCCCTACGTTAAAAAAGCGCCATAACTATTTTGGTATAGTGTCGGTTGACGAAGTGTCGTCTTTACACAAAATTGACTACTCAAACGGGAATACTGACAAAATAATGTCTCGACGCTTATTATCGAAGATACTGTAGCAAGCTGTAAAGAATCGCTTTAGTGGTTAAAAGTTTAGATATGGTATTATTATACTATCACGACAGAAACATAAATGATGGTTAAAAATCAACGGCTTTTAATTAAGTCATGTCGCGTATAATCGAATATAAATCGCAAATTTAAATCAATGTCAAAACACAACTTAGGTATTTTAACACGTTGACCACGTTTTTTTCTCTAAAACGCATTTATAAAATAAAAATTAATTGTAACTTCAAACACGTATCGTCGGATAATATAAAGGTAAAATTAAAGAGCATTTAAATGGTATGATATTTATAATCGCTACATAAAAAGCGATGTTCAGCTGAGAGTAAGCAAATAAGGAGTTGTCTCTGCGAGAATGTTTTACGACTCGCTATAAGAAGATAAGGTGGCAACGCCGAGACAGCCGCTAGATTTACAAGCAGGCGGATTTTTAAGTATTAACCTAATGTTACTTGAAAACAACGTTATAAAACTAGCGTTGAAGATGTGATTCCCAAATCGTTACAGTAATAAATATATTCATTTACTTTTCTTGAAGGTCCTCTAAAAGACCTTTTTGTATATAGGTATGATTAGTAGTGGTCTAGGCGAGTAATACATAATACAGAGTGCGCCCTGGTTAAATAAAACAACCATGGATTTGACACCACAATGTACGGACGTATAAATCATGAAGAGGCGGTCATTTAACCACTGTACCAAACGCCTAGTAAATAGGGCAATACTGTTTTATTTTATTAGAAAAAACAATGTAAGTATTCGTTTGTTACTATGTAAATAGTTTATATAAATTTTTGATTTAACACTGAAAGGCTTCCAACAATAATTTGTATTTAAGTCCTCGTAGTCCGACTTAAATTAATAGGCTATCGGCGATTCATTGATAAACTATTTTCTTATGA
Organism: Pharmacophagus antenor; assembly: GCA_018245475.1. Classification (NCBI taxonomy): domain Eukaryota; kingdom Metazoa; phylum Arthropoda; class Insecta; order Lepidoptera; family Papilionidae; genus Pharmacophagus; species Pharmacophagus antenor. The sequence goes on from DWQX01000585.1 coordinate 22,142, forward strand.
TTATCTCTAAAATGTTTTTTGTTATGCTTAAAATTACAGTTCAACTTATGTTCTTTCAAATTTTTAGGCTATTAATGTAATACATAATATTAGTTCGTTATGGATAAAAAATCATTCGCCATAACAGCATTGTATTGATCCCGTAGCCATACAAGTGAGAGCCAAATTTTACTAAGGTAAGCATGCTGAACCATGTACAGCCTCATTATCACTTAACATCAGATGAAATCGTGGTCAAGAGATAAAAAAGAGATTTTAACATGATGTGGATGTACTGATCTCTCTGTCATTCAATTTAATAAAAATTCAGTGCATAATCATAATTTATGCTTAAACTAAACAAATAAAGATTTAGATATAGATTAAACAAATGCCATCAGAAATTCGTATAAGGCCTACAAGATCACTAGAGCGTCACGACCGCAACCTGTAGTTCAGCAAGAATTTTCGAGGTTGCCTGCCAATTACGTGTAACGCATTTTGTATGTACGGACACAATTATCTACATATACAAATTTATTGCTGATAAACAGGTCGATTGTGAACCATTAGTGTGGGAAAATTATATGTAAAAATTATATGACATCTTTATAACATTTTAATTTTATACATCTACACATCACTATAACACATAATATCGAAACTCGAACCGTTTAATGTTGTATGTAATTGGAATATAAATATTTTTGTATGTATAGTTTAACAATAAAACCTGGTGCGTCTTAATTATCCGGAAATCTTGTTAAGCTATAAAACATATAAAACTTTAAACTGTTACAGCTTCTGTTTTAACTCCTAGAGCAGTAATAACATCCACATATAATTTACATACAATATTATAATTAAATCCAGACTTCAGTTTATACTGTATATTTCATAAGTCCTTAATAATTAAACAACACTTTATCTCCGCATTATACTGATGACTTACAATTATGATGACGTAAATTAAATTTCTAATTTAAAAATCAAAATGTTCTCACTAAAACAATTACAAATTAAATACACCCTTCGAGACGAGGACCTTTTTTGTGTAGAGAATTACTTAAAAATATAAACACCAAATGTAAATGCGGGTTTTAAAAAAAGTTGAATATAAAATTCTCTAAGGAGTTATAGATGACGTAAGAATTAGACAAGTATAAATAGAATTGGAATTTTGAATATCTAATTACGCGACAACATTATTGGAATGTTACAGTCACGTAATAAATTAAACAAAAAAAAAAAAAACACTGGGGACTGCAGACGGTTTACGTTTAACAATAGAGTGGTGTTGATGTTTCATAATGGAGCCGCTCACCGCTGAGAGTTTTAAAGTAAACAACATTAATAACATGTTGGAATAAAACAAACTTTGCGTACTGATTTACATCTATTATTTTTACTACCTAACATACATACAGATATTTTGGATTATCATTATAATTCGTGATGTTTTTATTTTGATCTTAACGCAAACATACATTTTTTAATCAAAAGCTAACGTTTGACCTCAAATTGTGCATGATATTTAGTGAAAACGAGGCCGAAGGTGGGAACACAACAATGCTGTTATGGCCGCAGATCCACAACTTGAATGCGGCATCTTGCCACGTGGGTTAGATAAAAACGTAACAGCATTTAAGATAGAATTCTGTGTAAGGTTGTAGTATCAAACAGGAGTTCCGCCTTACATAGGCAAACTATTGATCGCTACGCTATAGAGGCATTTATATTTATTAATGACTATAAATTTGAGGTTTAAAAGAACAATTTTGTTTCGAATAAGTAAAGCCAAAGTAAAAAAAGTATGTAAGGTAAAGTAGTTGGCGAAGTCGATGCCTATTTCCACAGGAGTAAAACCTAACGAGATAATATCCCGTTTTAGAATACGTCATAATGTATTAATATTAATTTTATTTAATCGCTTTTTCATCCTATTAAAAATATTTAAAATTATATAAGGATCCAATTTGATATTAACATATATTCCGTAAAGATTGATTTAAGAAAATGCTTCCAAATATTAATAATTTTTAAATAATTTATTTTATTTAATAAATATATAAGCGTTGTTTTACATAGATTTACTTTAAGTTCTTCAGATTTTTATTTAACGAACTTTGTAATAATAATATTATATTTTAACACAACATATCTCTAGGAAAAATAAATTTAAAATAGCATCGGTACAGATACACGACGATCACAAACTCCTTAGTTTGTAGTAGTGAGTTGAGAGCCGGAGAAATTTACATAAACTTTAATGTTGTCTGGAGATATATTTAGAAATATTTTTTCTCCATCAGTTCAGTTACCACTTATGATGATAAATATGATATAAAATCTTTTTGAACTTTATTTAGTTCTTTTGATTATTAAAGATTTAAGATTTATACATTACCGTTATATCAGTTTAAAACTAAATAACAATGTACGTGTATTTTTATAATTTAATAGATATATAGAATAATATTTCTAGAGCTAAGGTTAGTGAACAAAATTTTCCTTATTTTCCCTGTATCATGACGAGTAACTGGAAGATATTTAATGAAACAACATTAACTTCGATGAAGCTATCGCGATTGTACGCATATCGAATAAAAATGAATTTTCCTCTAAACGCGCGTCACGAAACATTTGACCTACATTGTGCTGCAACAATGGTGAACGACCGTATGTGTAAACATGTCGGAAATCACATAGTAGTTTCGTTTACAACACCGAAATAACTCTCCTAAAAATTTCCTCGACGGAGAAACGGCTTATGATTATCAAAAATAAAAAAATAACGCATCTTGTTAAGACTGTACTGATCGCCTTTTAATAATTCTAGATTTACGAACAATATTATCTTGGATTCCTATTTGAGGCTCTAGTAATTTGATACTTTAATTAATCCTTATGTTTCCTTTTTTACAAAAATATGCAACAAAGTAGCTATAAAGGATGGAAAAAAATCTGAAAATTCTAAACAAAGAGTTTTTTTTAACGGTTTTGCAACAATGACGCGTCACATAAACCTAGTTCTACAGTCTATTGTAATTAAGGATCATTTCATAACATAAAATTTCTGCATATTATTAAACAATTTTTCATAAACGTGAAGCAGAAATTTCGTTAAAAAGTTTTGCTTAAATAGAAAAATTTAAAGATTATTTATAAAAAAACAAACATAGCTGTTGTTTATTAGTATTTTCCTGTTCCACAGAGATATTGTAGAGATAGTGTAGATATTGCAGAATGAATCACTGAGACAATAACTAAAACTGCTTAGTTCAATGATAACATTTAAAAATCTCACACTAAGTAAAATTTTGTGTGTAATAATCCATAGTTGCATCTCTTGTAAAATCTTGTCTACAATACGTACATGGTGCCTGATTTCACACTTAATTTTAATATAGCAGTATTTGCCCATAAGTAAAAATCTGAATATACTGTATGGTTATTCAAAGTTTTAATCTTCACAGGAGTATAATACGTACCTTAACTTTTTTAAAGAGCAAAATATAGAAAAAAAAAGCACGTATTACAATCAAGATTTCATGACGCCATGAAGACATATTACATGTAATTAGATAGTGTTCGAACTTTATATTTTATATAAAAAAAGAGAAATCTGTTTTCCCATCATAAATGTTTATGTAATAAAATAATTTCATAAAACTTAACGCAAACCATAAATGCACACTGCATTGGTGGTTGAAGTGTAAGAAATGCAAAATCAAATACTTTTCTGGCCATTACCATCGGTAAAGGGCACACCACTTATCTCTAAAACCGTTTTTTCTATTTAAATATGTAAGCAGAAATACGAAATGTAATAGGGATTTTAAAGACTTTAAAGCGCAAGTAATTCGGAGCAAAATACAATGAATAGAAATCCAACAGGGGTAGCTTAGCCTGCGGGGAATGAAAAATGCCGCGTCGCTTCTTGTGAGGGGAAAATTATATACTCATCGCCTTACAAATAGATTGTAAAGGCTACAGGGGCGTATGCAGAGACTACTCGTCAAACGAATACGTAGGGTTAGACAGTGCTTGCGGCTATGGGGCTGAGGAAAAAGAAAATCTGACGTCATGTCGCAAACCAAAATAAATATACGAGCCACCGACATCGGAAAGCACGGATTGTATTCAATTGAATATTATTTTTTGAATGGAAGTTATTTTTCACTGTGACTGTGTAGTATATTTTAAAATCTTTTCGTAAAAACAGCTATTTAAAATTTTTAATAAGTGTGAATATTTTAGATTGTACACAGCGTTTACTATTCATGATGTACATTTTTAACTAAACCTGTAGAAGACAAACATTCAATATGTATTTATACATGCTTCCTGTGATACAATTTTCAGCAGTCGAGTGACTGCAGCAAACAAACCGGTAAATATTGAATGAATCCAGGGTCGGAGTTTGTCTCCCAATATGTTAACTGTCCGGCTAGGGGAAATTTCCGTTGCACACAAAAAGTTTGAATAAGGACTGGAGGTTTTTCACAACATGGTAGACAATTAACAATAAAACGCGTGTGAACCATTACAATATTAGTGTGAATTATCATAAAACATTTAAAATTAAGCAATATTTATAGCATAAGTGATTTTTTTATTTAATAAACGATCCTTACACGAATTTTAATAAAGGGCAAACCTAAACTTAATGTACTTGTCATTAACACGAATAACGAAATACGTTTTAGAGTTTAATGTACAATATAACACAGGAGTCACGTACACAGTCGACCTATAAATCAATTTAATCGTACGATTGAACAAAAGTGAACAAGCCAGCGCTGCGGAACGGATGTAAGAAGCGCTTCTAACTTCAACAACTCCCAGTCAATGGACTCGTTAATAACAAAGATATGAAGTTAATAGATAAGACATTATACGAAATGGAACGAAAAGGATGACTCAAGTCTCTTCTAGAAAGAATATAATACTATGATGTTAAGAACTGAAAATGATATTGCATTAGTCACGACGACAAAAATTATGGAATGGTGATTATTAAGAGGTCATGTTAAAATACAAAATATTAACAAGGTCGTCAAAAATTTATTTACAAAATTGCTATGATTTTTATGTTACAAACAGCTTTTTACCTTCCTTCGAGGTACAATAGTTTACCGCTTGGCTAATAAAGGGGAAGTCCCGAATTTAATTCCCGGGCCAAATGAATATGGGAGTCTGGATTGTGGTAACGCGTTTCAAGGCCGTCTGACTAGCTACTAAGCTCAATGCTAACCTGCCGCCATAATAGCGTTGCTATGTTCCTGCAGTCATACATCTAAGAGCCAGAAGTATTCTGGGAGAACACGCTTTACCATGTACAGCCACATTATCACTTAACATTAGGAGAAATCGACGTTAAGTAATAACACATAAAAATAGATATAAAAATTTTGTATGACGTATACATCGGGAGAGTAGTACAATAATTATTTATAATAAACGTCATTAAATGTTTTTTTATATAATTTTTATATGAACGTTTTTAAATTTGCAAAATGTATGTATATGACAGGAATGTGCCTATTAGGCTATGCGTTTGGGCTTAAGTTAACAGTCTTAAATGTACATTAACGTAGTAAAACAGCATAGTATGATGCAACTTTTCCCTTTTATACCATACCGGTCGGTTCAATACTGTACCACATATAATTGATAAATTCCAGCGTACATCATATTGCTTAAATAGAGTATGTCAAGCTTTTCGACTTGTACGAGAGTACCACCAATGGTTTATGGAAATAATAAATAAAGAAAGGTATTAGCGATCTAATATGCACATACACATATTTCTATACATACGAAGAAGGAGATGTAAGATACAGTGACCTTTTTAATTCAACATTCGCAGCTATGCCGTAAAGAAGGTATAGTAAAAATTTTATTAGCTTCACCTCGACGACTCTAAAATTATGTCACGATATTAGCACACGTGTTATTAAATGAAACGTCATTGACCCGTGACGTTACGAATATAGAGATAGCATACCAGACAAATAAAACTGAAATGTCTTCTTCCTACACTTATGTAACTACTATGCAATTGAGAAATTTGATGTGCTTCTTATAATTGATAACGGTATATTTGGATAGCAATATCAGATATTTAGCTATTTAACGCCTTACCGTATTTGTTTTTGTGTATTTAGTTAAGTATGTCTCTAGTTGTTACATTATACAGTTCATTTCATATTCCAATTAATTACATTATTGAATAATTGTTTATAATTTTTTGTGTTAAAATAAATAAAAGATTTCTTCGCCCACATCGAGGTGCATTCCTTTTACAGTAAAATTAGTAGTTGCATTTTCAGAAATACTTAAAATGTTTTTATTATTATACTAATGAAATGATGTAGTTATCTTATATTTTCTTACATTGGTTTTTACTTTTACGTGGAAGCAATTTCAAGACGCTAATTCATAAGCTAGAAGTCACTTATTGAAATAGAACACTTGAATACAAAAGACGTAAAACTGTGAATTTATCCATTAAACAATGTAATGAACAAAAGTTTAATAATCTAACACAGGACTTCCTGCATTCCGCTCGAACTTAGTTTAGCCACTTTGTTTGAACCGAGCATGTCTCTAACACTCGATAGCGCAATTTGCGTTACAGCAATCCAGACGAAGACGTTATAGCCTACATTAAGTAAATTTAAGTCGTATTATTTACCATTTTAAATTTACATTACCCTGTACAACACTAATGTCTACTATTTCGTAAAAATAAACACTTTCCCTGCCATACCACGGTTGAATTTACCTTGAAAATAAAGAAAAAACCTTGAATGTACTAAAAGAGAAAATGGTGATACTCTTGCGAACGCAGCATAGTTGATAATTTTGTTTTTGTTGTTTTAATACCGTTTCAGACACCAAAATGGTTTAAAACTTGAGCAATACTTTACGGTTTTTTTATCTATAGTATTGTTAGAAGCAAAAAAGTATTATGGACGTACACTAATTCTTATTTTATTTTTTTCTCCTTTCTGAAGTTAGGCTTTACGAGTATACTACAATGCAGTGTTCTAATTTTTCTTTGTCGTAATCCTTGCTAGAAGCAAATCGTTTAGAAAAATCGCGACCCCATTTCACTTTACGTGTTATCAATAAACCTAATTTTAGGTTAAGGATAAATTTGGACATTACATTACAAATAATGTTCAATAAGGTTTATCGACTGAATGTTATCGAAATGTGTTCCTACGTCGCTCAAAATGTAATTTGTTTAAAGTAAAAGATATAAAAACGAAGAAGTCGCCTTGACTCTGATAACGTTTTCACGTCAATTAACTTTTGTCTTTTCTACTTAACAACTATATCTCCCAATTCGTAGGTATTTAATTAGGTGGCCTAGCACGATACAAATCAAATTGTCTTTAATAAATTATGGCAACAGAGTACAGAAAATGTTTCATGATTGTTTTTTTTTAACTTTAATTAAATCCTTAAAGCAGACTACGAATTTCATTACTTCATATTTTACTGTAGCAAGGTACAAATGAACATGAAATTTATAAAAGGCAGTTCGTACGTACGGCATAACGAAATCATTTGACACGTAAACATCCAGTTAAACTAAGCCATCTGCAATGCGATCTTTGATGTAGCGATACTCGCTCTAAGACAATTTACTTCTGCTCTAAATCCCTTTGACGCTATCCTATTGGGAACTTTCTGTGCAGGTAACATTATGGCTTCAGAAATAAGACGTTCGAAGCAATTTCGTAATTACTCTTTGTAGTCATGGTTTAGGGGAAAGATGAATCTATTTAAGTATCCATTACGAAACTTTAATTTATTATGTACATGAAAGATGTTTAAACATATGTTTTTTTTTTAGTTGGAGACATTTTAGTAAATAGTAATTCTAAAATACTTATCATATTTCTAAATAATAATCATTATGTAATGGTAATATGATAGAAAAAACTATTTAAACATTCTTATGAGAGATAAAAATGAACCCAAAATAAAATGCAGAGTAAGGGAAAATATATATAATTATAATGAAAATTAAGATTGAAATGTTTGATCGAATAATTATTTAATTGGATCGATTATCCAAAAGATGGGAATACAAAAAAAGCAGTTCCGACAGTAAATGTGTATCTAGAAACAATCCATTAAACGATCTAAAAAAATTGTATAACTTTTACACTATATGAAGAAATCAGTAACCATGGACAGAAAATCCAAACCTTTTTTGCCAACTTACGCGAGAAGAGAAAATGACGGAACAAAACTCGGTCGTGCGTAGCGGTGAGTACAAATCATGCGTGAAACAACCTTTAGTAGATTTATATACTACTATAGTAAACTGATTGTAGGGCACTGGACCTAATCGTAAAGTTATCGATATCTACTCGATGACTCGAGAAGTCGTAATCGATTTATCGTCGGCTGTAAATCGCAGGCGAGGCGGAAACAGACTTATTTATGATTTGAGCATTTTGTGGATCGAAATAATGTTGTACATTATGTTAATTATTTTATTTCAATGACATAATATTTATGAACGTGTAAAGAAATAAAAAAATATATAATTTACGTACTTACAGTAGAACCGATTTCTTGATTAGAATCCCACCAAAAATATTTTTGTTCTAATACTCAAATAATTTTTAATTCTAGAATAGTTTTCAAAAATATTTTACTAAAAAAAAAACTTTAGGGCATATTATAACATTATACGGTATCGTACATACTATAATTTATTTTCGGGGCTGTGAATTAAATTTATTAACGTATTATTAACATAATACGATAGACTATAGTAATGACTTCCGACTGATTTCTGAATGCAGGTATACAGGTTAATATATATATATATTAAATAATTCTGCCGTTACGCAAACCCTCCGCGGGCCCGTAAAGCGTGGTGTCGTGACTGAATAGACACAATAATAAGATGTATAAACCCAAGTTTCGTCCAATAAAAACTTTGTTATTTCCACTTCACGTCGGTGCCTCCTTTCCCTTCCGACGTATCCGAGAAATGTGACGTCCGATTAATGTCCCCGGCGGCGCGGAATCAACTACTGAATTTGGTGCCCACATCGCGATGGGGTCACCGAACTTTCGCGCCGTGTGCGCACTGAAACAGTTCTTATCTCTAACTTCGATTCCATATGCTCCCTAGTGTTTGACACAAGAGACGGTTTTAATCCTATTTGATATGCAAGATGATTAGTATAAATCATACGGCTGCATTTCAATGTCACTTGTGCTATTTTTTCACAAAGACATTATTTGCATAAATCTTTGAGACCAGCTGAATAACTCAGCTTTAATAGTTTGCTATATAACAGTGAGTCATTTTCTTTGTAGTCGCCACAACGTACTGGCCTAGTTGACACTGCCCGTCATTTACTTCGGAACATAATTACAAAAGCACCATTATTATAAGCGCGATAATTGTCTTTTGATTTGATTTTTAAATAAATTGCTTAGACTAGAACTAAAACAGTTTAGAATAAAATTTAGACTGGGATAAAACTCCCGTATAATACAGAACTAAGGTACGTTAACTTGGTGGTAATTATTAAGCCTACTGTTAACAAACGGTTCTAGTTCAAATCCACAGCATGCTCCTTGCCATAAGACCTAAGCTACTTAAAGACAACTTCTGAAGTACAGTCAAACATTATAAGATGATCCACTTAGATGCAATGTACAAACAAGTTGGATTTAACATAACACAATACAACGTAAAAGCACTATTACTGAGAACGCGTTAGTTTTAAGCATTAATAATACGTATCGTGAACTTTAAAAAAGTAATAGTTTGAACATGATCTACAGATTTTATCCATTAAGACACCAGGACATGGTTATAAGTTTCATAACCATATAACATTTCATAAAACAAAACGCTAGGCTAGTGATACCCTATTTTGGCAAATAAATTACTAAAACTACTAACAATACACAATTAATGAACAGAAAGAATATACATTTTGTTTCTTATCTTTTGTCAAATTTAGCAACATACTCTTTTTAAAAGAAAAATCGTCAAAATCAGAAATAAAAATATTGTATACACTATATACTCTCCTTGTTATCGTTTAAAAATTTGAAGCCACAAATAAAGCGCTATCGTCAATAAAAAGAAGTTAATAAATATTTGGGTTATTTAGACAAGGAATCAAGCTAATAGCGCACACTGTTGACACATGTGCGTGACCGTAATAATTCTAGCAAACAATAGCATCCGCAAGCGGCTTTATTTTAATGACATTTAAAATTGTATGCATTTTGGTATCCAATTTATACATAGAATTATTGAATTTTATCTAATGCTCTATAAAAATTATCTTTTAGCGTAAGTTTAATCTCCTGTTATGTTACATTTGCGATTAAACGATTATAAATTATTTTAATAACCATTTTGAAATATTGTTGAACGTTTTCATTACCCAAATTAAAAAAGTATTCAAAAAATGTCAAATTTTAATCAAGTTTTTAATTATAAAGCATTTCAATTGTATGAATAATATAAATAATGACGTTTAATGTAAAAAAACGATAAGAATGAAACAGTAAAGTATTAAATTGTCTGATTAATTATATTAAAAGTAATACATTTGTCATAATGACGTACTCGTAGCTAGCAACCCCCGCTCTTTAAATCTCAATCTAAAAATCGCATAAACTACTGCTAAATATTTAATATACGAGACGAAAATAACCGTAAAGTACGAGCGGAAAAAACGTTAAGCGTGAATTGAAATTCCCGAAACGTTTTGCGAGATTGAAGAGGCTTTTATGGAAATGGACTGAGCGTGCATCGGACGATAGGCGCCCACCCTGACGTATTACACCCAGGGTAACCACTAGCTTTAGTTAAAAACAAAGGACGCGCCTAAGTCTAGAAAGCCATACATGGTATAAAAAATATCCAACCTTCACAAATTTATCAATATAATTTTAAAACGATTTTTTAACTCTGTCAAACACAGAAAGAAACAAAAAAAATAGCAAAATTAATATTATTGACTCGCACGATTTATTTTAGAATAAATCTCAAATAAAATGTCTCACTTTGATACAATTAGTTTGGACTATTCTTTAACCTTTCTGCACCGTTACCTCTTATACTTCGCGTAATTACTTCAATCCTAAAATAGCAACGTGAAGCAATTATTTAAATTTTCCTGATCATGGAGACGCAAATACGTAAATGTCACTCGTTATCATCTATTCCTTGTATCCGCCTTCTACCTAGATTAAACATAATAAGAAGATTGTTATAGTAATAGAAAAAGTATTAAAATGTACAAATATTTACTATAGCATAAAATTTCAAAGATGCTACAAGGAATTTACAGACAAATATGCACACGTATAAATGACGACCAACGCAACTATGGTTCGAAGCTGGCTCCGCGAGCCAGCTTCGATAAAGCTGTAATGGTCACTGTGACTAGCAGCATCTACTTCTCCGAATCCAGCAGCAACTATGGTTCGGAAGGCACGACAGTTTAGTGCTTAACATTATGGCCACTGCATGGCAGAGATCGTAAGTCAAGTCAAAATTTGTATAGATAGGTGTTACATTAACAACGTTACTTGCCTATCCAGATCTCTAAATCAAGATAAGCTTACATTGTTGTAAACACCTCTAACTAATGCGGTATTTAAACTAAAATGTATTTCTTGCAGATAGTTAAATTTTATTTAACACCACATTTTAATTCAGGAAATATCCTAACAAATTAAGATGAATGGAAAATATCTTCACGCCGTCAATTTAAATACTTATACCTTCTCCTACAATTTAGACACACCTGATGTTTTACCTATTGAAGTTGTATAAAATCAATGGTCCCTGAAAAATGTAAATTCTATTTTACTTACTTTTGCATGTCATTACAAAACAATTAAGTTTTTAAAATTAACGTGGGGTCCAGAATAGATTGTCTGAAAAAAAAAATGCTCCATTTTCATGTTGAAGCAAATTAGTGATACATTTGCTGATAACAATATGGCAGTAATCACATTTATTCAGTTCATCCCAAAAATAAATTGAAACATGACTTTCGCTGCTATGTTATCGACTGATAAAATCAATACTACTGGGGTAATATGCTACCGAAAAATGCTTATTCAGCCTTTTAGCTGTTTTTGCAATAAATATCTAGTTTTCTAGAACACACAAATGATATGCATTTAAAAGAATACCTTTACAATAGAAACAAATTATTTTAACTGTAATTGTAATAATTAAAATAAATTTATATACTAAATGAATTGAAATTTTAATTACACTCCACATTAGCAATTGGTCAAACTGTATTAAATTGACAGTGAGCTCATATTGTTTTTAAGTCATCAATATGCGCACTTTTTAATTTATCCGTTGCTGTCAATGCTTTTATGAATTATTCATGAAAATGGACCGATTCCGGTGTAGAAGGTGACCATTTGCCTCTGGGGGATATGCTGCATTTCATTTTACAATTTGTTACATAAGAACGTATTTAAAGTAAATGTAATAATATCAATAAAATATCTGCTCAATATAACATAAAAGTAATAAATTAAAAAATATATAAATTACTTTAGTTGATTATTGTTGGCAAATTCAAGGCCATGTTCGTTTTTTTAGCTGTTAATTTTGACTCTATACCACGTATTCCTTATAACTTTAGTTATATATAACTGCTCAGGTTTAAGTTTTGCTGCAAATTACATCCAGCAATTCTCCGCACCACTTGAACATAAGTCGCTGTATCTCTTCAAATTACTTCTTTAATGTAGGTAATATATTTATGTGTGTAAGCAGCAACAAGTAACAAGTTTGTCGCCTTTACGGCAGTGTTTAAAATACCTGATAACATGAGTATTAATTTCAAATGATCACACGTCGTAATTCGATAGAATAAATCTATTTTCGTGTGTATACGGCAATGTATTACAAAGAGTTTTTAAATATAACTGTACATAAACCAGAAAAAAAATAAATACCATTGCAATAATTTACTAATGCTACTTAACACAGACGATGTCCCAAAAAGAAAATAATAACAATAACATTTATCAGAATTCGACATTATGGGCAAATTATAAAGAATATTCCAGAAATTAAATATTGTTAATACAAATGTATTGATTAATATTTAGCTAGTTTTTCTTAAGCTAGCCTCTGACTATGCTGTAAATTAAATTTTGGTGGAATATATTATTTAAGCACTTTATGGGATAATAATACGTCACTTTTTCTATTTGCATATATCACAATATCTGTATATATTTATCACGTATTAATCAATCGCTATGCCATTATAGGTATTAAAATATTCGTTCTCCCCAACCGTAAATTGCGCGGATTGACGCCATGTTTGATTTAGAATGGTGACTTCCGATGAGATTGGGGCATGAATTAAGTACATTATCCCCGCCGGAAGCAACGCCATTGGCGTTTTGAATATAAAATCAATAAATCTCTTGATTACTTCTTCTTAATAGAAATACTAAATAATAGCTTTTAATATTAATATAACGATTAATTTATTTAATAATAATAATGTTATAGCTGCAATAAGCCCTTTTTTTTGAGGTTTCAAGACGGGGCGCCTCTAATACCGACTACATGTCGTGCAAAACAACACAAAAAAAATATTATAGCTGCAATAACAAATAATGTTACACAATTCCTCTGATATAAAGGTGACAATACGCTTCATTATAATTTTCATAGATTATTATTGTCACAGGGACCCCAATAGATCTTAAACCTTTTTGGAATGACTTCTAAAACTGATTTGAATAATCTTGGATAAATGAAATTTAATATTCAAATTTCCTTCAGGAGTATTATAAGTCACGTGCAAGGAATTCGAAAACAATGCTAGATACAATTTATATAACGACTTAAAACATAAAAATTTTCAAGTTATTTAAAATAAAAATAAGTATAAAAATACACTAGCATTTTCCCTTTTTTTGTATTTAAGTTTTATTTACGGATTTATATCGATAGAAACATAAGGCAAAGTAATTTATTTTATTTATATTGCTATCTCTTACATTATGGATGATTTATGCTGTTTTATTTCACTTAGCTATACAGAGCTATAATCGATAATAAATATTGGGTTTCACTTCGATCACTTGCAGAACAAGTAGTCCAATGCATCCTGAGATATAGTAACGTGTGATCTACATAGAGCGCCCCCTTCTCTGCATTGTATCGCCCATCAATTACCTGATTACGCATGTAATAGACATGTCTCGTGATCGACGCCTAAGATAATCATGATATCGCATGCCTGGAACTAATTGATATGCTCGATAGGACACCCAGTAGGCCCCCAATACGCTTCTGATATAAATATGAAAATTTTTTGCACATTTCTTCGCATACTTTTTTTTCTAATTCAAATTGTCTACGTTCGTCTACTTTGAATTTTAAACTTTAACAGATAGTTTCTATAAGGAGAAGAGACTTGAAATGGCGTTAACGTAGTTGTAAATGGTTGACAAAAGCATTCCGAATACGGTGATTAGCATTAATTGAAAAATCTTAAATTTTAGTATAAACAAAAGTGTTTTATATTTTTCCTTTTTTGAAATCCTCAATATTTTCACACTAAATGAAATTACACTTGGCATCAATCTCACACTAAGTGAAGTTACAATGTTACAGGAGATCGTAAAGCATCCTTGCCTACAATAACTGGCTGACAGATGTCGAAAATCGGAAAAAAAAAACAACACTGTTATGTCAGCCGATTGACAATATGTGCTAGCCAGCCAAACGAGTTGGCGAAACAAAACTCTTCCATTTCGCTCCATAATCGTAGCAAGTACTTCCGTGCTACAAAAGAAACAGCCATGATTGCGATTAAAGTTAATTCATTTCATTTCAAAATGAACACCAATATCGCATATTGTTTACCACGAACGGCAATAACAGTTTGTAAATATGAATCGTGATTTAATAATCAAAATCACTGCAGCATTCAAACTGCAATTTCGTTATGGGGAGCTGATATTGGATTTCTCTGTGGAATTTGTTTGGGAACACTCGAGGGATATAATACGAGCCGAACCTTCCTCCTAACCATTGTACGGCCGGGTCGCGAATTGCATTTCCGTTTTATTTCAATTATATTGGCAACTGATCTGAAATGTATCAATGTTTGTCTATTTAATCTTAACTAAGACCATTCCATGTTATCGAGAGAAAAGTTCTTAAAAATGTCTTTAATTGATTGCATTTAAAATTTATTATGTCCGAATAAATCAATGGTTATTCTTTTCTTAAAATTACTTATAATCCCACATTACATATTTTTTTAATAATTGACTAACATTGGCGTCAATTACATATGATATTAAGTGACAATGAGCCCGTAGATAGTATAGCGTGCTCACCTAAAGCAATATGATTCTTATTCTATGACTACTGGATTATAAGAATGCTGCTCACCTAGGCAGATTGGAAAAATTATGAGTCACAGAATCGAACCAATGTCATCCCTGTCAAAAGGCACGTAGTTAGCAATTTGTATCGCGAAGACTGTTATAATTTAAATTTTGCCTGCTTTATTGATGTACTAGTTTATTTACATTTTCCTACTTATTAATGCAATAACGTATTGTATTTTTAATATTTGCATATATTCTGTCATATATACACGAATAATAGACTATTATAATAGATAAAGGTAGTCAGTTTGCCTAGCAAGCAAAATACGACATATATATTATAACAGATGAATTTCAGAATGGCTGTTCGTTATCAACACAAGGCGGGTACAATTAGTGAAACATTGATAACTGACTTTTATGAAACAAATACAAAGAACTCCCTATTGTTTAAATAAACTAAACCAAAAGGATTCAATACAATTATAGGGCTATTTTCAATGAGAATAATTTATTATGTATTGAGAAATAAAATAAATAACATTAATTAGAAACGATTGTCATAAGTATCAAATCGTACGCTGGTCTAGTGTGTTAAAAATGTTTTTTATTTAAAATATAAACACCTTATTTCACTTATTATTTGAAAAACGTAGAATTCGGTGAGCAGACACTATTAATATTAAAGGCGTGCAAAATAATTATAAAACAGAATAACGATTAAAGAACAGAAATGAATGCAGGTAAATAAAGACATAATTTTATTTTATATTAAACATTTTCCTTTTAGCAAGTATCGAAGTTGTGTATGTTAGTGTACTAAACTTTTCATTGTGTTCTAATGAAAATGTACGCGGTATACGGGGCTTACTGTATTTCCCGTTTCAACCCTTACGCGCAAAATTTCAATCCGCACTCATGATTCATAATCCGCACAGTGCTGTTAAAATGTATGCATTGCAGAGCTATGTTTATTAAATTCCCCGTAATAGGAGGGCAATAAGACAATTAGGGCTGCCCAGGGAGTATTCCTGTCAATCAGTATAGTACTCAAGCGCGGTTATGTGATACTAGTGACCGGACGTGGGGGGAGTAGCCCTTGAAGTGTAGGCACAATCAATGTATCAAATGTTTGATGAAAAGAAAAGAATTCGCTTCACACAATACAATACGTTTGAATAATTAGACGCATCATGATACGTCTGGCTAACTTCTTTAGCTCCGTGCTTGCCTTTTTTTTTTGAAATGACGATTATAGTGCATTCATATCCTTTAGTATTCGAAAGTGATCTACTAGAAAAATTCTGTTTGTTTTTAAGAAATTTTGTTATATAATGAAGCATAATAAACATCAAAGTATAAAAAATTAGTATAAGAAACTATTCTGATTTTTTTTCGTTTTAAAGCACAGATATAAGAAAAGATTTAATTATTAATCAGACTCGAACAGGTTTTTCTTTTTATATTTTAACGAAAAGCTTCTGCAAATAGGAGTTTGTTACAATTTAATATTAAAAGCGTTACATAATTAATGTGTTGGAAGTGTTATTACAGTTGTTTTTTTTCAAAATCCAAGTTTAAAGATATCTATCACCTTGTCTGAGAAGTACATTTATTACATGATTGAAATCGAGTGTCCTTTTTGATTTCATTTCCTTTTATTTTATTTTATTAAGTAGGTAAGAATGTTTGATTTTGAATGATATGAAGCGTGGAACTCTAAATACTTTAGCTCTCATAAATTCTACAGTCAAAACATAGGACTGCTTTTACGGCGGTATATTGATAAATATTTAAGCTGGGTTGAAAACTCCAACAACGATTCAAAGTTCCCCGACTACATGGGTGTCCAAAAAATCGAAACCAATCAGTGTAAACATAATTACATTATGATACAGGTTGTTATTATAAAAATAAATTGAACTTTAGTTTAATCTACGTGTAGCAATTTGCTCGCAGCGCTATCAATTAAGTTGCAAACGAATGAAACGGATGAAATAAAAATCAGTACGGTAGTCTAGCCCAGGGCGCCCGAAACCCACTCGACATCTGCCGTACTTGACTAGTGACGAAACACTTCAACCAGCAACTCGACGCATAACTCCACATGCACCAACAACACCAGACCCAAACTCACCACGCTCGCCACCCGCCT